>BQNB010010441.1:5082-83971 GCA_026074375.1 Tanacetum coccineum | reverse complement strand
ATATGGGTAGCTTTTGGTTGCATCTTTTTTCTTTATTTACTTTCTTTTAAAACATGAAAATGCTACAGGAGTTTATATCTTTTTATTATTGCCCCTGCAGCATTTGATATTATACGCACATCCCCCCACTTGAGATGAACAATGTCGAAAGTGATGATATAGGGGGGTCTTTGTAGATCATAACTGATTGGTCTTCCACGAATGCATAAAATTTTCGTTCCCATTCCCCCGAACCATGGACTTAAGTAGCCAGAAATTTCAACACAAAGATAACTATAGACTACAGGGTAGGTTAAGGCGAAATGGTGTAACGATACATATAACATTGGGTGAAAACATAGATTGGTTTAACAAGGGTGATCTAGGGGTATCTTGCACTAATAATGAGTGCAACAAAAGGGTTTATCACGGGAGGTCGACAAGTCAGTGTAACAAGTCGATAAACACACACATATAGGCTATTTGGGTGATTTCCTAAGTGTTGCCTTCTTGAACTATCTATTCCTGCTAATCAATTAGGTCTCGAAATGATGTACAGGCCAAGTTCTAAAGTCTACAATACTACCGGCACACTCAATATTTTGGTGGATTTTTGAGTAATATGATGGAAACGGAATATTAGGCTTAAATCTCACCAAGTAATAATAAAGGGTAATGTGCATTCGGCAAAGATTAATTCTAGTTATTTAAGAAAAATTTGTCAAAAAATTTAAAATTGCCATAATTTTCAAAGAAAACTAGAAAATCACAGGCAAAACATACATCAAGTATTAATTCTACTCCCATCCCTCACTTGATTTGTACAATGTCCCTATTGTACTTTAAGGAAATGAAATAAAAAGGAAAGAGTATAATTAAGACAAGAAACTCCCTGAGCATTGCTTCAAGATTTGAAAATTGGCGGAAATCTTTTAGATTATCTCCGTCTTCCCGCAAGCTCTTTATCCCCTGTGATTACAAAAACAAACCAAAGCATAAAATCGTTCTACAAGAATTATGAAGTGTACAGGAAATACAAACCTAACTCACTTTCGTAGGAATCACGGTTGCATTTAGCATATGCAACAAGCCTTTTAAACCACTTGGTGGCCCAAGTGGACGAGTTTAGTCTCGTGAGGGCTTCCAGAGAACATACCCACAAAGTCCATTTACGTATACAAGGTTTAGACATGATTAAAACTTAAAGTTTTAGGATTTCAGAAGGAGGTTACGGCATAACCCCGGTGGTTACGTCGTAATCAAGTGGTATGAAATTTTTTAAGTTTTTAAATTGTTAGGCGTAACCATGAAATGGATTACGTCGTAACTGAAATGGTTACGACGTAAACTTTAGTTGTTACGCCGTAACTGCTGCAGATTCAGCAAAGTTACCACATGATTATGAGTCGAGCCGTTCTCGATAAATGCCTCCTAGCTCCTGGATCCTGCAAAACAAAGTTGAAAACATACAAACCAACTAATATGCAGAATGAAAGATAGTCATGGGGTGCCTCCCATAAAGCGCTTGTTTTTGTTTGAGTCACGAGCTTGACTCCACCCTTATTTGCCAAGTAATAAGGTGTTCCTTCCCTCATTCGAGATTAAGTGCGAGTGAGAGTAGCAATGAACACCATGAATTGCTACTGGGTAGGGGAATGACAAATTAGAACCATACTGCTGTTGAAATTTCATTTCCCTTGATGATTGGCTCACTTGGTGTAGTAATTTCCGAATGAAGGTCTTACAATCATATGTTTTTATAACAGGGTTATCATATTCTTTTTCGGCAACCTCTGTAATATGAGAAAATTCCTCCTCAAATTTGTTTAATTGCTTGTTAGACATAGGATTTGTAGCCGGTGCTACATAGTCGTCGTCAGGTTGTGTGATGTGAATCGTCTGAGGGGTCAAAGGTTGCATTACACTATCATTTAAAGGAATATCATAATCCTGTTCCTTTTCCCTTACAATTTTATCCTTATCATGGACTAGTCCTAGTGGTATACATGGTGGCACTACTGGTTCAAGGTTGGATAAAGTGTGTATGGTAGGTGTTATAAATTGCCTCAGCCTTTCTACATCCTTGCTTGTAATGTCTCAACCGACTTCCATGTCCCCTTTATCTTCCTGAGATTTCTCATTATGTATTTCCTTAGGATTTCCAATCATGTGGACGGTTTCGCGAGTTCTGTAAGGGCTACCCATTTGTTCATTCAAATGTCCTAGAAACGGCGTAGGTGGTAAGTCACGAGGAACCGACTCCTTCATGTTTTCCTTACCCATTGCGTATTAGCCTTATACCTTTTCTCCTGTATGAGTGAGGACTTTTGGGGGTAAGTTGATAAGCTTTTTCACTTCGTTTCTTGTTCTAGTTTTAAGTGCCCTTATTTTTTATTCCAATTTTTCAATGATCTTCCTCACTTTCATCATCACACGGTCTGTTTTTTAATTGTGCTTCGCAAAATTAGATGATTGTAGTCTTCTAAGGATTCCATAATATCTGCTATGCTTGATTGCCCTCGTTCTCTTTTTTGAGAGAGCACTCCTTGGTTAGATGTTCCCCTTTGAAACTTTCGTGAATGTTGTCCAGGACATCGTTGATTCTTTCCCTAGTGGTTGTTTCATCATACCAGTTATGCGAATGGTTTGCCATGACTTGTATTGATTCTAGGGATGTGTAGGTGTCATCAGAGTAATGAACCGTTAGAGTTTGAGAATTTTGCGATAGGGATGTCTAATCCAGTGTAGAAGATATGAACCTTCTGTTGACAGTTCAGATCGTGCAGCGGACATTGGTAAAGAAGATCATTGTATCTTTCCCAAGCATAATACAATGTTTCGTCCCTTTCTTGCTTGAAATTACGGATTTCTTCTAATTTCTTGGCAGTTATGAAAGGGTGACAATATCTCCAAATAAATTCTTTTTAAGGAGATCCCATGTAGTGATTGACCCTGCTGGAAGCCTGTCTTTCCATCTCAAGGCTCGTCCCTTGAGTGTTATTGGAAAAACTCTAAGCATAATAGCATCGTGAGTGACGCCAGGGAAGTGGAAGAGATCTACAATCTCTAATACCGTACGCACATGTTCGTAAGCGTCTTCATCATCGGTGCCTGCGAAAAGTTTGCATCTTAATTCCCTCATAAAGTTTGCATTTATCTCAAATTCGACGTCATCGCCAATCTTGGGGTTCACTATGCCTGGTTTAATGTCATCTGGAATCAAAGCTATGTACTGCTCTATGGTGAGCGCGTTGATGTCTACATCATCTTCCATATCTGAAAACTTACAAGAAAAACTAGCAGAATATATTTACAAAAAGGAAATATATACATAATTCAAATTATTACTAATTTTTAGCTCCCCGGCAACGGCGCCAAAAACTTGATGCGTATTTTCTTTTAAAATATATTTTTATCAAGTTTTAAATTTATAAAACTCGATCTACCTAACGACGCACTAACGGGCAGAGAACCCGATCGTGGGTAGTATAGAATGGTAAATCCGAGGTCGTCCCAAGAGCTAAGTTGTAATTAGTTTTAATTTGAAGTGTCACATTTTGAAAATGGTTTTGAGTTGATTTAAATTGAAATTAAAAGAACAATAAATAAATAACTAAAAGTAAAAGGATAGGAGATATCAAGAGAGAAAACATGCTAACCTAGTTACTTCATTACTATTGTGATGAAAACATTTTCCTTTGCAATGTCAAACTATGGTTTCATTACTGGTTTCTAAGGTCGATAGACTTGAATGTGCATATACAGTCTATCCTATACTCCCTGCGATTCCGAATCAGTCCTGAATCATCTGGTAGGTAGGTTATCCAGGTTGCAGTTATTAATCCAAACTATTCCTAAAACATGTCTAATAACCTATTAAGATTATTAACCCCCTCTGAAAGAGTTCCTGTGCTTTTTAAGTATTGAGTAATAAGTGCGATGACCGGTCAGTTCCTACACCAGGTAAGGAGTTAGTGATCCTCCCTAGTACCCATTGGATCCCATCATGATAAGATAATCTATTGATGGGGCAAGCTAGGTCCAAACCACCCGTACTACCAAAACCCAGGGTTACACGATAGTCAAGGAATATCTAATGAAACCATAATTTAACAGGAAACTATCATAACAAAAGTAATTACATAACTAGGCTAGCCACTTTAAGTGCATAGCTCTCATGTAACATAACACAGTAAGAATAGAAGAAAATAATATATTGAAAACTCATAATTCTTATAGTATTTGTATTTTGAACGATTAAATACAAAAAGTAAGTAAAGTGTGATCTCCCTTGGACTCCAGGTGGAATTCTGTTGAAGGTACAAGCTTTGTCGCCTCTCCCAATTTTGGGTTGTGGAGGAGTGGCGTCGGAATAGCATGATGAGCCGTCTATTTAAAGTTATCGTACCTGTTACGGTGTAACCAATAAAGGTGTTAAGCCGTAACCAACTTACACGGCATTCCATAATTAAGCAGCTGTTACGGCGTAACCAGATATGGTGTTACGCTGTAACCTTCATATAACTTCCATATGTACGTGATCTTCATTCCATATTTGTGGATCTTCATGGTTATGGCGTAGCTGGATAAGATGTTACGCCATAACTATAACTTTAATGAGATTTCCTTCCAAATATAGGGTTACAGCGTAACCAGATATAGTTTTACGTCGTAAAGTCTTCCTTGATATTCGTACTTGCTTAATTTATGTTACGACGTAACTATTTTTGGTGTTACACCGTAACATTCTTTGGAATTTACACTTTAAGTCCTTTTTCCCTTGTTTCTTGTCACTTTCTGTATTTCACCTGAAAACTATAAAATGGCAGAAAATATCTCGTTTTCGAGTGTTAGTGAAACATTTGCAGGTATTTTAAGGGTTATTTTGCCACCAAAAAGTATTAAATATTTGATGTTATCAACGGCTTGGTTCAGAATTGGTATAACGCGGAATTATGTAGATGTGTAAGAGTTTTAGAAAGTAGTTGTACGTTTATTACGAAAGAAGTTTTATTAACATTAGTTGTGTGGTAGTTGTAGTGGTTTTGACTCGATAAGACGTATCACGATAATTACATATTACACATAGTATAATAGAAAAATAAACAAAAGTAATAAGTTTTGGCATTTTACCCGGTAAAAAAAAAAAAACCCCCCCCAAAAAAAAAAATAAGTAATTAAAATATCTTTAGAATTAATTTGTTACCTTTAATTTTATATAAGTTGAACAAGAATGTTATCGGTCTTAATTAGTCTTGTTAAGTAATAGGCTAGTCAGGTTCAACGGGATTGAATTGTAATATAATATTGTCCATGTTTTGGGCTCAAAGCCCAAGATAAGCCAAACCCGACCCAAGAAGAAAGTCCGTACACTTCATGTGGGTATGAGACTATATATAGGACCCTCTCCACACATGGAGAGGGTGTTGGTTGCATTTGCTTTCATTTGTAACTCATCAATCTTCTCTCTAATCTAATCTTTCATCTTTTGTTTCTCTCTCTAGTTTCTCTCTCTACTTTTTCTAGCTTTTTGGTTATTTAGTATTGCTTATTGTTGTGAAGTGGTTTAAGTTTTAGGATAACATGTGGTATCACTGGCCTCGTGTGGGTTTAGTGATAAGTTGTGGTAGTTCGGTTGAGCTTATTGCATACGGCTTATTGTGATTTTGCTCAATTTTTATTCGGCTTATTATTATCTATCACTTTCATTGTTAAAAAACATTTCTATAATACATGTTTTTTCCCTTCTTTTTGTTGTATTGGTTCAAACTTCAAAACAAAATTTAAACCAACGCAACAAGGCATATCTAACTTTCACATGGCTTTAGCATAACAGATTTTCGTTTTTTTTGTTCATTTCTATTATAACGAGAATTTTTTTTTATTCACTTCTTCTTCTTAAAATTTCGTGCTCATTTTTTTCTTTTCTTAAAAACCGTTTACAGTTTACTTTCACATTCTAGTTTTTTGGCTTATTGGTTCAACGGCCTATTTAAGTTTATTTTCTTCCAAAAATGGTTACGTCTTTGTTTTTTAGCTTATTTGTTGCTCTTTTCACGTGGCTTATTTCTTTGTGGTAAACAGCTTATTACGAGTAAAACTGCTTATTTTTCAAGCTTATACAAGCCTTTTTCTAAGTTAGCTCATCTTTGTGGTCCACGGTTTGCACAAGACAAAAGCTCGAAAAGGACGATTTGTGTTTTTGCATAAAGACAAAACGTACATTTTTTGTTTGTGTGTTAGGCGAACAATACAAAGAAGGTGATGTATACGTTTGTTTTTTCTCAGGAGAGTTATACATCCACATAGGGAACGTTCATGTGTAGGCAATATACGACTTGTGTAACAGGCGATCTATACGTTTAACTGAGGACGAGTTATACGTTAAAGAAAAACAAGTGGGCATTTATGACGTTGAACAAGGGTGATTAGCCATAACAATATACATAGCTAATTATACATAAATCAAAATGTTGAAACGTGGCTCATTTCGTGTAATTCGGGTTTTTCGTTTCGGTGTGACGGTCCATTACGTGGCTTATAACCTATACCACTGTGATCGTAATCCTTTTTTCGATCATCGAGGTATATTATTTTAAGTCCGACTATAACGCTTACGGTCCGCAACGAAATTACATTCTTTTGCATTTTTTATTTTTTCATACTAAGAAGAAAGCAAAAAAGTTTGGGAACGATGGTGTTGTTTTTAATCAAAATTCGATTTGACACATCACCCTGGATTTCAAGACATATCACATTCGCCCTTTGTATCTTGTAAACCCATCAAACTTTTAAAACTATATTTCACCGATAGTCCCTAACACTATAAATCAGTCGATAGCCCTTCAGAAGTTAACCGTTCTTACACCGATAGTCCCTACAAACTTTAAATAACACCCATTGAAGCATTTTAACTTGATTTTTCAATTACACCGTTAGTCTTTGTTTTTGTTTTAATCAACCGTTAATCATTCTAAGTTGAAAGTGTGGTAACCGTTCATCGTTTTTAGCTCATCAATCGTTAATAAAAGCTCAAGTACTTCAACAGCAACAAATTTTCATCACCGTTTCTTCTTGATTTAGTAAAATCCCAAAAAAGTCGCTTTTTTTCTCGGTTTAAATCATAGATTTGTAAAATCCCGTGAACGTTAATTGAATTCAATCTACAACAACAATCACTTACCTTACTTAAGATCCGATATCCATTCACAACATCAAAATGTCAAATACCAATACCAATTTGCAAACTCAAACATCAAGTGTTCTTCACAATGACATAATTTCTTCGTGTTCAACTTCTAAAGTTTAAGAGAAGACACAACTTTCAAGAAGTAGATGCATGAACAGTCTTCAAGCATTTCAGTCACAATTCAAGTTTCTCACATAAACTTTACAAGACTTTGGTGCCATGTCTATCTTCAAGACGAAATTCTCTCAAGACTTGGATTTACTAGAACAGCATCTTACTAAAGAAATAATTTCTCAGACTAATTGCAAGACTCTTTTGACAAAACTCAGAACAACGTTTAAAAATGCTTTCAATTCAGAATTCAAAGAGCATATGCAGAAATATACAAGATTTGATGCTCAATCCTTCAACGATGCAATGATGTGTAACATGGATTCCATTGGTAAATACATGCTTGAGATAATTCTTCATCAACAACGAACTCCGCAATTAATGAAACAAAAGAAGTTGATGCAGACATAAGAAGATCATTCAAATCCAATTCAAGCATTGAATGTTGATTCATTAAAAGTTGATTTAGTTGTCATACAAAACACTTGTTCTGAGAAAGAAGACATTAATTCAGTAACTGCATCCAGTAAATCAGTAAAGGAAATCAGCTTGAATTCTAAAACAAAAGATGTGCATGCAATCAAATACAAGATGTCAAAAGAAAAAGAAAGATGCATGGCATATTTTCGATCTTTTCATTCACACCTTCAGGTTCTCTCTAAAGAAGACTTAAAAGGAACTCGTATCGAACATGGATTCAAGCGGGCATTCATGTCACTCTTTGGTCAAGATAATGACACTTTCACAAGTACGATGCTTCTCAATGTAGATCAACTACAAAAGCAACTTGAAAAAGATGAATTTCAAGAAGATAGATCCATGGCAGCCTTTTGGGTGATCAACAGACAGTTTCAGAAGTTCATCGATTCACAGTTTACTTTGGATTATGACAGTCAAATGACAGACAAGTACTTTGTTGAATACACTGGAATCGAGGTTAAACACTTCAGAGATACACTACTCCAACACATGGGTAATGTTAAGAAGTCCGTTGCTGAAAGAACACGTCATCAAAGACAGTATGATAGAAGGGTGAATAAAAGACAGTTGCAGACGCAAGAGAGTAAGATTGATACGGGTAAAGCAGTAGATGCTGATTTGGTTGACACAGAAAGCATTAGGACAGACTCAACAGTGCAAGATGAAAGCAGCAGGTCAGGGAATGATACAGATGCTGATGATGCAGATATCAGACCCATATATGACGAAGAGCCAATGGCTGAGGTACAATTGACTGCTGAATGTAATATCTTTGCTATAGGACAACAACATACTGAGCAACCTGAAATCATTAATGAAGGTAGGGTTGACCAGTATCCTGAACAATGTCAAGTTAAAAGTCCTATGCTTGATTCATCACCTGATAACCAGACAACTGACTACTCAAAACAATCACTCGAGTCTGAAAATATTTTACTCAAAAAGACCGTTGCCTAATTTCAAAAAGATTTTTCAAGAATGGAAGCACATTGTATTGCTCTTGAACTTAAATATCAAAATCAAGCTTTAAAATCAGGGCAACATGGTCAAATTTTGTTTGAAATACAAGTAATAATAGCCAAGATTAAAAATGAAATTGACGTACTTGAAACATTGAAAACATAGAATTCAAACATAGTGTGGCTAATTTACGTAAGGAAACATGAGATCTTGAAAAAACATTACAAAGTTTGTATGATTCTATTATAATCTACGAGATCTAAGACTATTTAGAACAGACAACTTCTTTGCTTGCTAAATAATGCTATTTAACTAAGCTCGGATTCAGGATTAAGTTTTTTGCAATTGCTGCTTTAAAAATGACTTAAGGAAGTAAAAGGAAATAGTGTAGATACTAATTTGTAAAACATCAGTCTTGGGGAACCGGTTTTTACGTATCACTAAGAAACCAATCAGTCTTTTGTTTAGACAAGTCGAATGCGTTTAAATCTGAAGACCTTAATGTTAAAACACGGTTGCCTCCCATTAGTTGATGTGAATAACAATTTGTCAAGACCAGTAACTCAACACTATTTGCCTAAGAAAAGAGAATCCGTTTTGCAAAACTCGTGATATATGATTTGTTATCTAGTAAATCTAGGAATAGTCTAAGAAATCATGCCTTATTTAGTTCAATGACATGGTTCATAATCTCTATCTAGATGAGGCTAGGAAAAAAGTTACATGAAGAGATAGAAACTTAAAAAACTAGTGTTTAATGACCTTCCTGCTAGATTTCAAATCACTACTGGATTGTAGCAAACCAAAACTAGGAGGCCAACCATAAATACACCTGGAGTTGCCTGTATCTAAGAGTAGTTGTGTAACAATAACGATTGTGCCCAAAGCAGATCACTCTAAGAGTTCTAGTTCTTTCTCAGATTCCAAACAATTTGTTTGTTCTACATGTCATAAGTGTATCTTTAATGCAAATCATTATGCTTGTATAACAAAACTCCTGAAGGAAGTAAATTCATGTGCTAAGACTCAATCCTATAAGACCAAAAACAGTAACATACCCGTAGATCAAAAGAGTCATACTCAGAAACCTGGTAGGCAAATCTTTACAGGACATAGGTTTTCTCCTAATAAGACTTCCGTTGTGTATGAGAAAATATCTCCTAGATCTGATCTTCGGTGGAAACCCACGAGTAGAATTTTCAAATATGTTGGTCTTAGGTAGATTCCTACGAGAAAGTTATTCGACTCTTGCATAAGCAAGGTTGACAGTGAACCCCCCACATGGTTCAATTGTAAATATCCCTAATATTCATGAATGCAAACAAACTCTAGATGTAAGTGCATGTAAATCAATCAATGTTCAGAAGGAACAAAGTCTTGATTTAAGTACAGGTACCTTATATAATGTCAACACAGAAAATCTCAAAGTGTGGTGCTGAAAAAGCTGATATCTCAAAAACCAGTGTCACAGTGGATTCATAAATGATGAAACTGTAATGACATTTGAACACGTCAGTTCAAGCCTCGATCCTTAATGTCAAATGACGTTTAAACACATCAGTTCAAGCCTTGAACCTTAATGTCAAATGACGTTTGAACACATCAGTTCAAGCCTTGATCCTTAATGTCAAATGACGTTTGAACACATCAGTTCAAGCCTCGATCTAAAATGTCAAATAATGACGTTTGATTACAACAGATCAAGCCTCAAACCCTAATGTCAAATGATGTTTAAACACATCAGTTCAAGCCTCGATCCTAAATGTCAAAGATGATGTTTGATCACAACAGATCAAGCCTCGAACCTCAATGTCAAATGACGTTTGAACAAATCGGTTCAAGCCTCGTACCACAATGTCAACAAAAGTTCCTACAGCATATATGATAGAGTTGGAAAGTCTATTCGGTCCTTTGTTCGACGAATATTTTAATGGAGTAAATCAAGTTGTTTCAAAGTCTTCCATTGTTATTGCTGCTGATGCACCTGATAAACGTCAACAACAACCAGATTCAACTTCATCTACTTCAACTCTAGCAACAACTGTCACTGCTACTGAGAACATTAATCAAGCAAAAAACAATAAAGAAAATGCACATGTTGAAGAAGACGAATTTATCAACATCTTTAGTACACCGGTACAAGAATGAGGGAAGACATCATCTCGTCATGTTGATTCGTTAAACATGCATACATTCTATCAAAGACACCCTTCTAAACATCGTTGGACAAAAGATCATCCATTAGAACATGTCATTGGAAATCCTTCTCAATCAATTAGAACAAGACATCGGCTAGAAACAGATGGCGAGATGTATATGTTCGCACTCACCGCGAGTCGAACCAAACCGAAAAACATCAAAGAAGCCATGGCTGATTCTGCATGGATTAAAGCGATGCAGGAAGAACTTCACTAGTTTGATCGATTAGATGTATGGGAATTAGTCGACATACCACTCTGCAAAAATGTCATTAACATGAAGTGGATCTGGAAAAACAAATGTGATGAGGAAAATTCTATAATTCGCAACAAAGCTCGTCTTATAGCTAAGGGATATGCTCAAATGGAAGGAATTGATTTCAAAGAGTCATTTGCACCAGTTGCTCGGTTGGAAGTTGTCCGGTTATTCGTTATGTATGCTGCACACAAATCATTTCCAGTATACCAGATGGACGTCAAGACAACATTTCTTTACGATCCTTTGAAGGAAGAAGTGTACATAAACTAGCCAGATAGATTCATAGACCCATATCATCCTGACCAAGTCTACCATCTAAAGAAGGTATTATATGGACTTAAACAAGCTCCAAGAGCGTGGTACGATGAACTCTCCAACTTCTTGGTATCCAAATGATTCTCAAAAGGTTTCATTGATCTAACTATGTTTATAACTAAACATGGGGAAGACATATTGCTTGTGCAAATTTACGTTGATGACATTATTTTTGGTTCTATGAACCCAAAACTTTCAAAACGATTTGAAAAACTAATGCATGAAAAGTTTGAAATATCTATGATGGGGGAGCAAAAATTCTTTTTAGGAATTCAGATCCACCAATCCCCTCGTGGTATCTTTATAAACCAAGCTAAGTATGCTCAAGAGATACTTAAAAATCATGGTATGACCTCATGTGATAGCATTGGTACTCCAATGGCTACGAAACACCTAGATGCTGACTTTAGTGGTACTCTGGTCAACCAAACGAAATATCATAGTATGGTCGGAGCACTCATGTACTTAACAGTAAGTAGACCAGATATTATACATGCAACATGTTATTGTGCTCGCTATCAAGCGAAACCGACTGAGAAACATCTTACTGTAGTTAAGCGGGTCTTTCGGTACCTTAAAGATACCATTAACATGAGACTCTGGTATCCGAAGGACACTGGTTTCGAACTAACTGCTTTTTCATATTTGGATCACGTGGGTTGTCTTGATTCACGTAAAAGCACATCTGGTGGCATACAATTTCTAGGAGGTGATAAGTTAGTCAGTTGTTCATCCAAGAAGCAGGACTGTACTTCAATGTCTTTAGCAGAAGCCGATTATGTGTCTTTATCTGCGTGTTGCACTTAAGTTCTATGGTTGAGAACTCAGCTCACAGATTATGGCTTTCACTTTGATAAAATACCTATGTATTGTGACTCAAAGGCAGCCATAGCCATCTCGTGCAATCCAGTCCAGCATTCCCGTACCAAGCACATCGATGTCAGATATCACTTCATAAAGGAATAGGTTGAAAAGGGTATTGTTGAATTATTCTTTGTCGGAACTGAATACCAGTTAGCTGACCTGTTTACTAAAGCTCTGTCGGAAGATAGGTTTAAGTATCTCGTCAGACGACTCGGTATGAGATGTTTGACTCCAGAAGAACTGGAGGTTCTGGCAAACGAATCTGCTTGATCTATCAAACATCGAACTTGTAAATATTTTTGAAAAAGAAAATACAAAAATATAAAACCAACAAAAAGAAAATAGAAAAATATAAAATCTAGAAAAACAAAATATAAAATCAGAAAATTTCAAAAATACCAAAAAGAATCTTCTCGACATGTCTCTTGGAATCGATAACATTTACGTACCTAGAAATGTTGATTAACATCGACACGGGCGTGTAAAAGAAGTTCGAGCAAGAGTTTCAAATGCTTTCAAAACATGTCATTTTATAAATTTTTCTCAATGACTTATGTACATTTCAGTGCATAACTCGGACCCGGATGTAAAAGGGATATGTACGCTTTAGTACACTTACTCTTTAAATAGAAGAGAAGTCTTCTATCATGTGTTTATTAAAACCGTCGAACACAATTTTCAAAAAAAAACTTTCAATGTCAAATTGCCCACAATATAATTTGTGGTATCTTTTTATAAAAAGTGGTATTTATTAAAATTGTGTGTTCAAGACTCCCTTCCTCAAATAATTTTTCAAAAGTGTGGTACTTACAATGTCATTTTATGTGGATCAATTTCTGAGGGGGAGCTTTTAAAACCAAAGCCTTTTAATGTTTTGGGTACATCTCATAAATATCAATTTTATGTATCCAGACACATTTTGTGAAATTAAAATGTGGAAACTTATAATGTCAATTAATAATATGCATTGTTCACTAAGGCATCTCACTCCGTCTTCAACATTGTGTGGTGTCATATCAATTTTTCATTCCAATGTCAAGTTTTAATAAATCTTGGTATCCCACATATACTGTTGAAGGAGATCAATATGAAAAAATGAATTCATGCAATATTGTGGTATAATTTTTCTCCCCATGGAATTTTTCATGTCATAAATTTTAATCAATTGGTATTTCAAATAATAAATGTTTTATTATTTAAAATAAGGGGAGAAAATATGATTAAAATGTGATATAGAAGAATGTTATCTTTAAGACTCTAAGTGCAACTCTTTCCTTCATGTGCAAAATAATTTCGAATCTCGGTGCACATGTGTAAGGGGGGTATTTCCAAATGTCAGAAAAAGGTTTTATGGTTCGATCTCTATACACAACAACCAATTAATCTCACGACGTCAATGAAGTCATAAGGTGGTTAAGGTTAGGTATAAGTCCTATGATCCAACCAGAACCGAAGGGATCTACCCAAGGATAATCCATAGTTAGAAATAGCAGTCCTTAGGTATGATTGGAGAAGAATGTGAATAAGGGAAGAATGCCGACTAAGATTGAGCTAACACTGGAACAATCATAACAAGGTGTTAGTAATGACGTCTTGGTAAGCATTGAAGGGGTTGAAGAATTAAAAAGAAATGTATGGATAAAGGGTGAAAACAAAGCAGCCCTCCAAACAACTTAGGCAGAAACTGGGTCAATACATAATCTATCAAAATCACAAGATGATTGTTGATATTGAAGACGACATCATGGACCCAGTGATGCAATGCACAACCCTTCCCAGCCATTCGAGTTTCTCTCAAAAGAAACTTGTCTCATTTGTCACGGAGATACACACGTTATCTATTGACATCTCACTCCGAGATTGTTGATATTGAATAGGTGGCAGTCTGCTCCAGCCTCCGATTACTAAAACCAAAAGTGCACAAATCGAGTCTAGAGCCAAGAAGAGATCAAATTATAAATCTCATTAGGACACAATGTCAAAATACACTTGTTGAACACCATAAAGTTCACAAGTTGTAACAAAGAGTCCTACGCATTATCCTTGAGATCTTGCCAGAACATCCGAGTGATACTTAAGTATTCACAGTGAAGATGGAAATCCTGCTTGAGCCAACATCAAACAAGCTCTTGGTAGGTGACTTGCAAGATTCTATATGAATCAAGCTTGTGATAACTGGATATCAATTTTGGTCCAGTAAATGAATTGACGACTTAATCAGAAAGATAGTAACTATCTGATTCACTCTTACCGTGTTGTCTGCTTTGAGACGTTCCGGTAATGAGAACTAGCAAGCATGGTGAATCTAATACATCTGTGTTAGAAGATCCTACGCTTTGAGCTGGAAACCCTGTCAAGGAGATTCTTTGAATCTACCTGATCACAGGTATAGTATTTATACTATAAAACGGGAAACCGGAGGTTAATGCAACCGAAGTCAAGATGAATGACAAAGCCATATTCATCTTTTATTGCTAACTGTCTTATTTCAGGTTTAGACGACGGTGTTGCAGCCTCATTCCAGCGAAGTCGGATTCATAAACCACATGCTCATACTCAAGCTTTCAAAGTCAATTAAAGAATCGTATATTGGGAAGATTGTTAGACTTATAATCATATATGTCAAACAAGAATGTAACAAGTATGAGCATGTTGGTCAAGAGCACAAGTTGATCAAGTTTGGGAGATGTTAGCTTATGTTATATAAGTCAAAACAAGAATGCGATAAGTATGAGTATGTTGGTCAAGAGCACAAGATGATCAAGAAAGTCAAATCAAGATGATTCAAGTCAAGGAGATGATGCAAGATAAAGATCTCAAGAACTCAAAGTCAAAAGATAAAGGCTCAAGATCAAGATCACAAAGCATGAATGAACAGAGCAATTACAAACAAGAAAATATAAAGACTAAGACCAAAGATAAACAAGGCAAAGCATAAATGTTAAAAGTCAATATTCTCAACATCGGGGGAGACAATGATAAAACAAGGCAACCTCCTACAAGAATGTTATCGGTCATACAAGAAAGTCAACATAGAAGATTAAGTCCTTCACATCCTTAAAAGAAGAACTTAAAGAAGACCTCAATAGTGGAGGAGTTTGAAGAAAGAGACCTCAACATTGGGGGAGATTGTTAGCCTTAATTTTATATAAGTTGAACAAGAATGTTATCAGTCTTATTAGTCGTAATTAGTCTTGTTAAGTAATAGGCTAGTAGGGTTAAATGGGCTTGGATTGTAATCTAATATTGTCCATGTTTAGGGCTCTAAGCCCAAGATAAGCCAAGCTTGACCCAAGATAGAAAGCACATATGCCATATGAAGGCAATGGAGACCCTCTCCACACATGGAGAGGGTGTTGGTTACCATTTCTTACACTTGTGTATGTGTAATCTTCCACTCTCTACTTTCTCTCTCTAATAAATCTTCCATTTTTCCTTTATCTCTTTCTAGCTTATTGCTTATTGGTATGGCTTATTAGTGTGATATGGGTTAAGTTTTGGGATAACATTTGGTATCAATTAAAAATCACGTAGACCTTCTCTCCTATAACGGAGCATGTTGAGATAATGAACCACATCGAGAAGCAGCTAGCCCAATCTCAGCAAGGATGGGTGGATGAACAAGCCCGGGTACTCTAGGTATACAGGACCTTGCCAAGAAATAGCCAAGGTGAATCACCGTTTACTTTAACCTACCATTCAGAGGCTATACCTCCATCAACTGAAAGCCTTACCCCTATAAGCAAAGAGCACAACTCAAGAGATAAAAGGAAGGAAGGCGAATACAGGGAAGTAGCCTCCATCGAAGAGGCCTACTATCGAGACAAGCTTAAAAAATACCATGATACAAGGAGTAGCCGTTTCAGGTTTAAACTAGGAGACTTTGTCCTTCTCCCACAAGGCAACAAAGAAGGCTACAATGTATGGCAACGACCTCACATTGTAACTAGAGTATACGAGGAAGAGCTTTACAAGATCACAGATGCATCGGATTACTTATTGGTATAATCGGCGAAAGGAACGAGCCTGCGTAAGTTTTACATATGAAGCTTACAACTAACTATTTTTCAAGTCCTTGTTTTGACTATTTTCTTGACAGACGAATAGTTACTAAGTATAGCAAACTAAGTGTTCATTACAAATGATGTAAATCTTTCTGCACAATTAATGAAAGTAATGCATTTCCCTCTAAGACATTTGTATCTATTTGAGTCACCAAGTATCTTAAAAGTTTCAACGTTTGAAAGGAAGTTGTAAGGCCACACATGAGCCTTACACTTACCTAACATCCATAAAATTCACGTTAACTTCCCTAAGGTCTTCATTCGAAACCCTGCAGGCAAAACGGGGAGGGTCGCAACCCCCTGTTCAAGCGAAGGACTGCTTGCAAACCTTGGTGAACACTATAAAGGCTACACATGAGCCTTAGCTTGATAAAGCTTGATAATATCATTCAAAAATGATATGTAAGGGGTCAGACTAAGGTCTCATAACGTTTCCTACCTACAAAAAACAAACAGAAAGTTGCAAAACAATAGCAAAATTTGGGATTACATCCCTATATTGATGTCCCTAAAGGACACCATTCAAATTCAACCATACGGGTTGATAAAAACTATTCATATGATGGCCTACATAAACTATCAAAAACAAAAGATAGTAAATTATTTAAAGGCCAAAGCCTAAGGAACATAAAGACATATTGTTTGAAGGGTACATGCTACCCTTGGAGCCAAATTATCACCAACATGGGGTCACACACATATACACTGAGGTACCATTTTATATATCGTGTTTATTGTATTTACGGTATATAAATAACCTACGTAACTCGGGATCAATATTGGGCTTCTAATAAATAAGTAGTGTACTATATTTATTGGACTTGAAAAGTTTAAGAAAGCCCACTAAACACCCATAAGGGTGGCCGGCCTATAGAAAAAGAAAAGAGGGATAAGATCAAGTTTTTATGGTAAATAATTATGAGATATTCTCTCATTAATTTGATTACAAATTTACCATAATTACTCTCCTCTTTTCTCTCTATATAACACGCCACACAAACACATACAGGATATGTGTTTATGTTTTTCTTGATCCAACTTTTGTATCTTGTCCATTCAAAAGTATTTTACAAAGCTACGAGGTTAAGACTAGCATCTATTTGGTATACAAGGAAGTGTAGTGTGGATACATCATAGAGGTGATCTCCATTGATCACTTGGTTTCATTGGAAGTGTTGTGTTAAGGTGAAGGTCACCATTTGATTCTACCGATCACGCTACAAAGGTACTACTTTTCTTGTTTTAACGATGATTGATCATATGACTCTATGGATCCGTTGATAGGTGCTTGTTCCGCTGCGTTTAATGTTTGTTTATATGTTATTCATTTATTCAGCACCTATAGTGGTATCACGAGCCATCATATGATGTCATATGATCATCTTGTATGCGTAAAAGTGGCTAAAAACGCGTGTTTTTTATGGATTCAAAAGGAAGATTTTAAAACAGCCCCTAGGGCCTATTTTTTGAAAATAATTCTACCCAAATAGGGTCTTATGATATGGTATTTTTGATCCCATAGCCATTTGTTATGTATACTTTAATTGGTTTTGTTATTGGGTACGTGTAAAAGGGCCTAAATCGCGCGTTTTGGAACTATTCTTGAATCGGTTTTTAAATCAGCCCCTTGGGCATTAATTTCTGAATTAATCTGGTTGTTATAAGGTCTTTAAGATAGTATTAAATAATCCTTAAGCCATTGGTTACACGTACCAATCGGGGTTTTAATTCTAGTTAATTTATTTCTTCGATTCGTTGCCTAAACAATTTATTCCTTGTTAATCATTTTTGTTTCCATGAAAAATACATGCATGTTTGGCCATGGACTTAGCCAACACCTTGTTAATACATGATGTTATGGTATTAGTATGTTTTGTATGCAAATCCGATGAAAACCATGACCACTAGTTACTTGATTCACTTGTTGTTGCATTTAATTTTAGTTTTGGGTTTTACCATTGTTTCAGCTTCTTTTTGTATGTTTTTAATTTTGTTTTAGCCATTTTTTTGGGCACTTTACAGTAGTTAGATGATAGGATAAATGTATTTAATCATAAAATTATTGTAACCGATGTTTGGATTCGAATGGCGCAAAAGTTAAAGGCATAGAGTCAAATTCAGAGCTGCTAGAGTAACGTTCACTAAAAGTGGGTTTCCCGGAGTTCTATAAGGAGTTAGAAGCTGAAAATTTAGGAGAAGAAGAAAAACTCATGGGGCTACAATTTCTTCAACTAAAGCTCAGATTGGGGAAGAATCCTTCTAGGAGTTTCAGGCCCGTCAAGTCAGCTAATATTTTATGACAGTTTTGGGCTTCAAGTTCATTTGGGGTTTCACTTGCTCATGATGGTTCTTAGAGCAAGTAGGAGCCCTCCTTGTGGTTGTGTGGTTAACTCTTAGTTGACTTTTCGGTCCTCGTGATGGCTCACGAGACCAAGCGTAGGTTTTTCATCAGTTGAGGCTTGGCATACTTGTGGTTGTGTTTGTTTGTTTGCTTTTATATATGCTTGGATTGTATATAACTTGCAAATGTTTTTATAAAACTAAAAATAAAACACAAACCAATTTTAGAAACTAAATCATTGATTTAGTTTAAAATTTAAAATTTAAATATGATTTGAAACTAAACACTTGTTTTTTTCTAAATAACACTAAATAAATGTTATGATTGTTATTTAATGTATTGTTCAAACTAATATTTATTCCACCTAGGTTATATATATTAGTCAAGAAAATGACCAACTTGACACACATAAAAATAAGTATTAGACTTAAGTTAAAAATAGTTTTTTAACTTGTGCTACGAAGGATGAATGCATGCTTCCTCGTACACACTTTTTGATCATGTATTTATCAAAAATAATACCCGTCAAATTTAAGTCATGCCGTCCAATTGGTTGAGAAGACTTTCATTTGCTCTACTATGCGTGAGACGTAGGTGAAGTGTAACCTAAGGTGATTATTCTCTATGCATGAGACCTAGATATATTCTCAAATGTTCTCGCATTGGATGACTTAATCGAGTTAAGCAGGTGAGACCTTAGCTCGAGGCAAGGATGGGACTAATCATGCCAGCTTGACATTGTTTCTTCGGTTACAAATGTCATGAGTCCCATATGGTCTAAGAATTTCATAGGTTTTTGCAATTGGTAAATGTTACCTACCTATTGAATCTATCCTTGCTAGCAGATCAACTGATGTGATGGTGGAACCTCAATGAGGATCTTAGCCTTTCATAAAATTAATTATTTTATATTATAAACAGGGGTAGTTAATTTTTAAAAGGATAATTATCGAAAATACTAATATGAACTTTGTAATTTCTATTAATGACATTTATGCAACACAAACCGAAAACAAAAGTTTGTTTCCTTTCCTCGTTAGAGGAAGCCAAACTAAGTCTTTTTTCCTTGTAAGAAAAAGACCTATTCCTATCCTTTCTACTTGTATGAGAAAGCTATAATAGGAACACTTGAATTTTCCAATCCTAATCAAAACTCAAAGCATACTTACTCAAGAAATCATTTTGTCTTGTAAAAAGTTGTGGCACCCCGTAAGAAAAAAAAATTAGATTCCCGTTTCGTTAAGTAAAAGTCATGTACCGCAAGTTTGCAAATTTACCGCTAATTTCAACAAGAAGTCATTTTATGATCGTCAATGCATTACTTTTGTCATGGAAAATTTAATTTGCACGCGAATATCACCATTATTACTCTGTGTCTAAAAGGATATTTTAGAACGCGTAACAATAAAAACCATACTTATTTCACTTTTGTAAAACGAGGCCATTTACTTGTAGCACCTTATAAAACCGCCTACATACAAATTTATAACCATGACAACTATAATTGGATTCAACCAAGATAAAATAAATTATATATATATATATTCATATAAAAGCCCATATCAGATATGTATGCATATATATACATATGGCAACCAATATATATAATGAGAAAACACTATCATTACAAAACCTTACACACACTACCCTACCCATTTCTTACTTTGAAAATTTCTATCATATGATGCTTATTATACAATTGATACAATTTCAAATGGAACGAATAGTAAAGATTCTCTAACAGTATTATGAAAAGAAAATAATGACTAACAGTATTAGAAAACTACACTATGGTTCAATAGTAGTATAGGGTCATTCCACATGCAACATTTCAGTAACCAATCAAAGACCTTATGTATAAATGAGACACCATGCACGAACAAACTTATCTCAACTAAAATTTGAAAACAAAGATTACACAAATCGGTGAGAGTTAGGTTCTCATTTTCATTGGACTCAAGGGCTAGGAAGCATCGGGTTTTAAAGGGTTGAAGCAAGGGAGGTTCGAGTTTCTCTCATCACCACCATCTGTTCTCGTCATCTATCGAGCTTGGACCTCGGTAAGTCTTTTCTAGCTTACCCATGATATTTAACCCATATTGCGACCAAGACAGAAGCCACACCAAGCTTGGCAAGCCGGCCAAAGGTCTCGGCCTTGCCTAGACTATACACGACACATATAACACTTGCATGATTTGTGCTTGCGCACGCATGCTAAAACCAAGACGCGACACACATAAAATAACAACTAAGACATAGTTTGTAAATCACGTCACGCACATAGAACAAGTAACGAGATAGGAATTCTTATATAAAACTTTAAACATGCCACGACCTCATGTTTTGGCTCGTTAAGGGTTGACAAACCCTAGGGTTTTCGCATGAAATATGAGGAAACCCTCATATGAAACCCTCGAAGAGCAACATAGACTTGACCATGAAACCCAAGACCAACCACAGCCGCGTCTTGCTCGCTGTGGGTGCGTCACAGACGCTGCAAGAACGAGCGACCCTCGCTTGTTGCTTCGTACCAAAGGCCCACTTGTATTACATGCTAGCAAACGAGTCATGGCAAGCGTTGCTTGCTGCTGTGGCTGCGTCTTCTGCGCGAGGCAAGAGGCCACCTAGCGCCTCGAAATTTAGCCACCCGGTGGGTAAATACACAAGCCTCGACCTTATGCAATATATATATATATATAAGGCTGATGCATGCATGTTGTCTCGTCGGCTTGGTTAATAAAATGATAGAAAGGAATAACAGTGAGTATAAAACTCACTGTTGTTGCATCATTTGGGCAGCAAAAGAGAAAGGAAAAGAGCAACATGTGATGTTATGTACTTATGGGATGGAAGAAAATACAAACAAAGTGGGTACACCCACTGCCACTCGATAGAAAACAAAAAAGAGGGAGAAAGGGGTGGCCATGTGGGGATTTATTATTGAATGGATACTAGTGATGTTTACTTGTAAATATAAACTAAAAGAAATGTAGAAACGTGTGCGTATCGAGACTTAAACGGAAGGGGGTAAACACATTATCGAGACCGAGATTACTCGAAAGTTAGAAGGTTATAATACCATGATTTTGAATCAAACAAGGAGTAATGATAACGTAATTAATCTATAAACAAATTTGTCGCGGTTTATAAACCTTATTTAACGCAAAATATATTTAAATAATGTTTATATTTTCTTTAAATATAAATCACATGGACTTGGGAGTATAAGTTGCGACGCGTGATAGTATAGATTCTTGTATAGATACTTATAGATGTAAAATCGTCCCTTAGAGCCAACGGTTTAAATGACCTTTTGAAAACATAAAACGTTACCTCATAAACGACAAATGACTCATTTATTTCATACATTAAGTTTTAGAATGAACACTCAGATTTGTTATAATTACTTAGGTGATTGACCGAGTTACTATTTGACGTGCCTTAATCCATTATCAATTTCAGACGATTAACTGACAAGGTGAGTTTTCATAGCCCATACTCTACTGTTTTAAATCATCTTTTGAGGTGAGAACATTGCTTATTTCAAAGGTGTGAATACAAGTATAATTACTCATTACTGATTGGTCTATGTCCTGATTTAACCCAAGTTGCTAATTGCCCGATTTATCATGAACCGTCAATCTTTGTGAGCGCGAATGTTATGGATAGATCTATCGGGAGTGACATCCCTGTTTGTCTTGGACTGACATTAGTCAAGCAAACACAGTTTCATTTGAGTCAGATTACGGGTGTCCCGGGTTAGACACCTGCAAGGGCATTCATTTATTGTTGGTATATGTTAACGCTTCGGTGTCATGAGCTTAGACAATAGTAATGCAATTTATATGACTTTGTATCTGTTATATTGTCATATGTGGATGAAATCTTGTGATTCATAAACACTACATTTTCTGCTTAAACAAACCTATGAACTCACCAACTTTATGTTGACACTTTAGCAATGTTTTCTCAGGTATTAAGAACGAAGATGCTATATGAAGTCTCATGCATTGCAGTTATTTTCCCGTTATCTGAAGATCACTTGTACTATTTAAAAACGATGTCGTATCGTCTATTTTTATGCTTCCGCTGAATGTTTAAACAATTTATTATTTCCTAATTTAAGTGATCAATTTTCTTAAAACGTCTCATATAGAGGTCGTTCTGTATTTCTTAGAAGTATGATAATCATGAAGTCACACGCCCTCGGCTGCCATTATACTATGATATTTTGGGGGTGTGACAGATTGGTATCAGAGCTCTGAGTTATAGAGAACTAGGTTGCATTAGGTAGCACTAGAATATAACTACTTATCTGCTTAACGTGCTTATTATGCTTCTATTGTCTATCATTACTGATTTCTCAAAATGGGGTACATAGGAATCGACAATCAAAGGAGTACATATATTAAAATGGGATACATGTGAAATAGACATATATGAGATACATATACTTAATATGGGTTACATTTGTATTAAACATATACATATACTTAATATGGGTTACATATGTATTAAACAGGCTTAACTATGCGTATTTTGAAATATATCTGTATCCTTATTTCATATTTTCTTGTCTCAGAGACATGTCGAACTCGGATGAATTGAGACACACCGATAACACTACACTGGTACTTCCTAGACTAGATGACACACTCCCTCAGGTGTATCACAAGAGATGTCCTACTTTAGGATTACTTATTTTGCCATCTGTATCACCATTTCCCCTAACTATCAGACGTACCGCTCGTATATCTATTCCACCTATTGAGCCAAACCTTGCTGAACGTGCCAGAATTTCTGCTATTAACCTTGATGATTACCAACTTGATCCTCTTACTCCACTACCCTCACCTTCATCCCCATTCACGATGGCTGCTTACCAGCGGATGATTGCTGAAACGGACCTCACCCAGAGAGAAGAAGCTCTAACTGTCTACGGGATAGAAACTGGTCAGAATTCGGTGCATGTTCTTGAGACAGCCTTGACCGTATGCACGACACGCCTTAGAGGACAGTTGCATACCATTCTCGAGGACATGGACCGTTACCCAAATGCCTGTTTGGAGGAGTTAGAAGCCTTCATGACACTATGGGATGTAAAGCCCCGAGTTGAGGAAAGTTCATTGGAGACGCTATCTGTGGACGAATTGATTACTCAACTTAGACAGATGTGTGAGGATGCGGAGGATCGTGCTAGTAATTCTCAGGATGAAGCACAACATAAGAGGAAGGAGGTACTCGAGGAAGTGATTCAGCGAATCTATCGTAACAACAACTAGTTTTATTTCTGTCCTTTGTATAACCACTAAGCTATGGGTTTGTCACGGCTAGTGAACTCTTGTATTCCCGTACTCTTGGAAATAAACATCGTTTTTGTGAATAATAACAGTATTGATTTCAAGAAACATGTCATTTGTAGTAATATCTTTACACGTATAATTTTCGTGCCTGTCATAACTGTCATTTTCATTGTCCCTCTTATAGAAAATGGCACCCGGACGACGCCCAACTGTCAACCGGAACCCTCCAATCAACCGTTCAACCAACCAAAACAATGTAGACATTAACAGTGGCATTGACACTCAGATGCTCAACCAGCTCATTGCCACAAGAGTAACTGAAGCACTCGCAGCTGCCGTTGTGACTCATGCTGCAAGCACTCAAGAAGAAACCAACCGAGGATCCAACTTTTCCCATAAAAAGAGATGCAACTACAAGGAATTTCGTGCAGTTATGCATGAAAAATTATGTGGTACTGAAGGTGCTGTAGGCTTAACCCGATGGTTTGAGAAACTAGAATCTCAATTTGGGATTAGCAATGTCGCAGAAGGTGACCGAGTCAAATTTGCTTCTAGCACACTGCTAGATGGTGCTTTAACTTGGTGGAACGTGTATGTTCGTTCTGTTACCCTCGATACCACTCATGCCACACCTTGGAGCGATTTCAAGGCTATGTTCATTCGGAAGTACTGCCCTAGGAATGAAATCAAGCAAATGGAAAATGAGTTGTGGAACTTAAAAGTGAAGGGTACAAACCTTACTGCCTACAATTAACGTTTCCAAGAACTCATCCTCCTATGCCCTGAAATGGTACCCAAGGTCGACCGGTTATTGGAATGTTACATCGAACGTCTACCTTTGAACATCAAGGGTAACGTAACCTCGTCCAAACCAGTAGACTTGCATGAAGCAATTGAAATGGCTCAAGGTTTGATGTACCAAGTGGTTCAAGAGTTAGGAGAAAACTCTGGTAACAAGAGGAAATGGAACGGAAACCACTACAACCACAATCCCAACAGCACCAACAACACTAGCAACCTCAACCTGAACAAACTCCCAGAGACAGCAAGGGTGTTTTTAGCTGGGCATGGTTCTTATGCTGGCAAGTTACCCCAATGCGGAAAGTGTGGATGACACCACACTAACGCATGCCCTCCTGCTTGTTACAACTGTAGAAAGGCAGGACATAAGGCCAAAGACTACCGAGCTCCACCTCGCCTTGCAACCCAAAGAGGACCCGAAAGCCAAGAAGGAAAGGGAAGCGATGTTACTTGCTTTGGATGTGGTGAGAAGGGACATTACAAGAACAAGTGTCCAAACAATGGAAGTCAAGGTGGCAGAAACCAAATTCGAGGCAACCTGTCGAATCCTCAAAACAATCAAAGGCAGAACCAAGGGAACCCTAAGGGAAATAACCGAGCATCAACCAGTACTCAAGGAGGACGTAGAGCACCTGGCAGAGTATACAGCCTATGTGCTAAAGTTGCGGTGAAAGAAAACAACGTGGTGAATGGTACGTTCCTGATCAATAATGTTTATGCTTCGGTGCTATTTGATACTGGTGCGGATAGAAGCTTTGTTTCATATGCTTTTAGTAAATATATAGACATCCATCCTACCACCCGAGACACTAATTATAGTGTGGAGCTAGCCGACGGCAAGTCACTAACCACAAGTACTATTTTAAGAGGGTGTACTCTTAACTTGCAAAATCACCTGTTCAAAATCGACTTACTCCCTATAGAATTAGGAAGTTTTGACATCATCGTCGGAATGGATTGGATGGCCGAACATCGTGCGGAAAATATGTGTTATGAGAAGTACATTCACGTTCCATATGGAAACGATATGCTAATCATACAAGGCGAAAGAAGCAGAGTTAAAAATGAATCGAAATTAGAAGTCATCTCGAGCATCAGAACGCAGAAGTACATCGACCAAGGATGCCAAGTGTTTTTAATTCAAATGATGATGGAAGAGAAAACCAAAATTCCAGAGAGGCGAATTAAAGATGTGCCTGTTGTCAGAGACTTTCCGGAAGTATTTCCTGAAGATTTGCCAGGATTACCCCCGACACGCCAAGTAGAATTTCATATCGAGTTAATACCCGGAGCTGCACCTGTTGCACGCGCACCATATCGTCTTGCACCTGCAGAGATGAAAGAGCTAGCCGAACAACTAAAAGAACTTTCTGACAAAGGTTTTATAAGACCAAGTTCCTCTCCGTAGGGAGCACCAATCTTGTTTGTCAAAAAGAAGGATGGATCTTTCCGGATGTGTATCGATTACCGTGAGTTGAACAAACTTACAGTGAAAAATCGTTATCCCTTACCAAGGATCGATGACTTATTCGATCAGTTGCAAGGATCCAACATCTACTCGAAAATTGACTTAAGGTCAGGTTATCATCAGTTAAGGGTTAGAGAAGAAGATATTCCCAAGACTGCTTTCAGAACACGATACGGACACTATGAGTTCCAAGTTATGCCTTTTGGGTTGACCAACGCACCTGCGGTGTTCATGGACCTCATGAACCGTGTGTGCAAACCATACTTGGACAAGTTTGTGATTGTGTTCATCGACGATATTCTCATATACTCCCGCAATGAGAAAGAACACGAGGAACACCTGAAAACTATTCTGGAGTTGTTGAAGAAAGAAGAACTGTATGCCAAATTTTCCAAGTGCGAATTTTGGATCCATACGGTGAAGTTCCTTGGACACGTGATCGATAGCAGTGGTATTCACGTAGACCCAACTAAGATTGAGGCTGTTAAGAATTGGGCATCTCCAACTACTCCTTCGGAGATTCGCCAGTTCTTAGGTCTTGCAGGTTACTATAGGAGATTCATTGAAGGATTCTCCAAAATAGCTAAGCCTATGACTGAGCTTACGCAGAAGAACGAGAAGTTAGATTAGGGTGAAGAACAGGAAGAAGCTTTTCAACTATTGAAACAGAAACTATGTGCTGCACCTATCTTAGCACTACCGGAAGGCAGTGAAGATTTTGTGGTGTACTGTGATGCATCCATAAAAGGGTTAGGTGCCGTATTGATGCAAAGGATGAAGGTTATTGCATACGCTCCTAGGCAACTAAAAATTCACGAGAAGAACTACACCACTCATGATCTGGAGTTAGGAGCGGTAGTGTTCGCCCTAAAGATCTGGAGACACTATTTGTATGGCACAAAATGTGTAGTGTTCACTGATCATAAGAGTCTACAACATATCCCTGACCAAAAGGACCTCAATATGAGGCAACGCCGATGGATAGAGCTCCTAAGTGATTACGATTGCGAAATTCATTATCACCCGGTAAAAGCAAATGTAGTAGCAGATGCCTTAAGTCGAAAGGAAAGAATCGAACCGTTATGAGTAAGAGCTTTGGTTATGACCATTGGCTTGGAACTTCCGTCACGAATCTGTAAGGCTCAGAAAGAAGCAGTTAAGGTTGAAAACATTGAAGCATAAGATATTGAAGGCATGCTAAAGAAGTTAGAAGCCCGCGCTGATGGAACATTATGCTTGGATAATAGGAGTTGGTTACCATGTTACGGTGACACGAGATCTTTGATTATGCATGAATCGCATAAGTCAAAGTATTCTATTCATCCAGGATCCGACAAAATGTACCATGACCTAAAGATGTTATATTGGTGGCCAAACATAAAGGCTGACATCGCCACATATGTCAGCAAATGCCTGACTTGTGCCAAAGTCAAGGCTGAACATCAGAGACCCTCTGGTTTATTGGTCCAACCCGATATACCAGAATGGAAGTGGGAGAAGATAACAATGGATTTCATCACCAAACTACCCAAAACGGAAACAGGATACGATTCGATTTGGGTCATTGTTGATCGTCTTACTAAGTCTGCGCACTTTTTGCCAATGAGGAAGACGGATTCGACAGAAAAATTAACAAGGCTGTACATGAAGGAGATAGTAGCAAGACATGGTATACCGGTGTCAATCATCTCCGATCGTGATAGCCATTTCACTTTGAGAGTTTGGCAATCCTTGCATAAAGCGTTAGGTATGCAGTTGAACCTAAGTACTGCCTATCAGCGTTAGGTATGCAGTTGAACCTAAGTACTGCCTATCACCCTCAGACCGATGGTCAAAGTGAGAGAACCATTCAAACATTAGAGGACATGCTAAAAGATTGCGTGATTGACTTCGGGAATGGTTGGGATAGACATTTATCCCTAGTAGAATTTTCATACAACAATAGTTATCACACGAGCATTAAAGCTGCACCGTTCGAAGCACTTTACGGTAGGAAGTGTCGTTCACCTGTTTGTTGGGCTGAAGTTGGAGAAGCACAACTTACCGGACCAGAGATTATTCACGAGACTACGGAGAATATTTTCAAGATTAGGGATCGCATGCAAGCTGCACATGATTGACAAAAGAGCTATGCTGACAAGAGGCGTAGGTCCTTTAAGTTTGAAGTTAGAGATATGGTTATGCTCAAGGTCGCACCCTGGAAGGGTGTGATGCGATTCGGAAAACGTGGAAAGTTAAACCCTCGTTATATCGGACCCTTTCAAATAATAGAAAGGATTGGTCCAGTAGCTTACCGTTTAGAATTACCTCAAGAACTTAGTCGAGTACACAACGTATTCCACGTCTGCAACTTAAAGAAATGTTTGTCCGACGACACACTCATTATCCCTTTGGAAGAAATCCAACTCGACGACAAACTCAACTTTGTTGAAGAACCCGTAGAAATTATGGACTGCTAGGTCAAACAACTCAAACGAAGCCGTATACCTATCATTAAAGTCTGTTGGAATGCACGAAGAGGTCCAGAATACATGTGGGAACGTGAGGACCAATTCAAGAGCAAGTACCCTCACTTGTTCGCAAATCGACCAGCTCCTATGACGTCTTGATTTCGTGGGCGAAATCTTCTAACCTGGGGAGGCTATGGCACCCCGTAAGAAAAAAAATTAGATTCCCGTTTCGTTAAGCAAAAGTCATGTACCGCAAGTTTGCAAATTTACCGCTAATTTCAACAAGAAGTCATTTTATGATCGTCAATGCATTACTTTTGTCATGGAAAGTTTAAATTGCACGCGAATATCACCATTATTACTCTGTGTCTAAAAGGATATTTTAGAACACGTAACAATAAAAACCATACTTATTTCACTTTTGTGAAACGAGGCCATTTACTTGTAGAGACGTATAAAACCGCCTACTTAAAATTATAACATGACAAATCAATAATTGGATTCAACCCAAGATAAAATTAATTATACTATATATATATATATATATATATATATATATATATATATATATATATATATAAACCCATATCAAATATGTATGCATATAAATACATATGGCAACCAATATATATAATGAGAAAACACTCTCATTACAAAACTTACAAACTACCCTACTATTCTTACTTCTTGAAAATTTCTATCATATGATGCGTATTATAACAACTGATACAATTTCAAATGGCACGAATAGTAGAGATTCTCTAACAGTATTATGAAAAGAAAATAATGACTAACAGTATTAGAAAACTACACTATGGTTCAATAGTAGTATAGGGGTCATTCCACATGCAACATTTCTGTAACCAATCAAAGACCTTGTGTATAAATGAGACACCATGCACGAACAAACTTATCTCAACTAAAATGAAACAAACGGATTTACACTATCGGTGGATGTTAGGTTCTCGTTTTCGTTGGACTCAAGGGCTAGGAAGCGTCGAGTTTTAAAGGGTTGAAGCAAGGGAGGTATGTGTTTCTCTCATCACCAGCATCTTTTCTCGTCATCTATCGAGCTTGGACCTCGGTGAGTCTTTTCTAGCTTACCCATGATATTTAACCCATATTGCGACCAAGACCGAAGCCACACCAAGCTTGGCAAGCCGGCACAAATGGTCCTCGGCCTCTGCCTAGGACTATACACGACACATATAGCCACTCTGCATGATTTTGTGCTTGCGCACGGATGCTAAAACTCCAAGTCCGCAACACACATATAAAATGACAACTAAGACATAGTTGGTAAACATCACGTCAGGTACATAGAACAGGGAACGAGATTGAAATGTCTTATATAAAAACTTTAAACCTACCCCACTCGACCTCATGTTTTGGCTCGTTAAAGGTTGACAAACCCTAGGGTTTTCGCATGAAATATGAGGAAACCCTATATGAAACCATCGAAGAGCAACATAGACTTGGACCATGAAACCAAGACCAACCACGCAGCGGTCTTGCTCATTTGTGGGCTGCGTCATAGAGCTTGCAGATATGAAGCGACCCTCTCTTGTTGATTTGTTCCAAGGTCCCACTTTATTTACATGCTAGCAACGAGTCATGCAAGACGTTCCTTGCTGTTATGCTGTGTTCTTCTGCGCTGAGCAAGAGGTTACTAGCTCTTCGAAATTTAGCACCAGGTGGGTAATACCAAGGGCCTTTGACATTATGTCCACTTACTATATATATATAAGGCTGAAGCATGCATGTTGTCTTGTCGGCTTGGACTAACAAAAATGTGTAATAGCGAAAGGACTAACAGTGAGTATAAAAACTCACTGTTGTCTGCGTCTTTTTTGGCAGCAAAAGAGAAAGGACCTCCATTATCCGAAATAAAAAATATAAAATAAAATCCACCCTATACCTACTTTCACCTTTATCCACCAAAAAAATTCCTACACCACCATAAATATCAAAAACCCCTCCCCATCCCCTCCCATGTTAGCCTCCCTACAAAACTAAAAGAGCAACATGTGATGTTATGTACTTATGGGATGGAAGAAAACACAAACAAAGTGGGTACACCCACTGCCACTCGACAGAAAACAAAAAAGAGGGAGAAAGGGGTGGCCATGTAGGGATTTATTATTGAATGGGTACTAGTGATGTTTACATGTAAATATAAACACAAAGAAATGTAGAAACGTATGCGTATCGAGACTTAAACGGATGGGGGTAAACACATTATTGAGACCAAGATTACTCGAAAGTTAGAAGGTTATAAAACCACGATTTTGCATCAAACAAGGAGTAATGATAACGAAATTAATCTATAAACAAATTTGTCGCGGTTTATAAACCTTATTTAACGCTAAAAATATTTAAATAATGTTTATATTTTCTTTAAATATAAATCACATGGACTTGGGAGTATAAGTTGCGACGCGTGATAGTATAGATTCCTGTATAGATACTTATAGATGTAAAATCGTCCCTTAGAGCCAACGGTTTAAATGACCTTTTGAAAACATAAAACATTACCTCATAAACGACAAATGACTCATTTATTTCATAACATTAAGTTTTAGGTAAAGAACACTGCAGTTTGTTATAATTACTTAGGTGATTGACTCGCATGTTACTATTTGGAAGTGCTTAATCCATTATCAATCCCGTGACGATTAATCTGATAAGCGTGATAGTTTTCATAGCTACCTACTCTACTGTTTTTTAAAATCATCTTTTGGGGTGGAAGAGAACATTGATTATTTTCAAGAAGAGTGAATTACAAGTACAATTAATCATTACTGATTGGTCTAAGTTCCGATTTAACCCAATTAGTTGCTAATTGCTCGATTTATTGAAACCGTCATCTTTGGATGCGCGATGTGTTATGGATAGATCTATCGGGAGTGACATCCTTGTTTGTCTTGGACTAACATTAGTCAAGCAAACACAGTTTCATTTGAGTCAGATTATGGGTGTCCCGGGTTAGACACCTGCAAGGGCATTCATTTATTGCTTGGTATATGTTAACGCTTCCTGTGTCATGAGGCTTAGGACAATAGTTATGCCAGTATTTATATGACTTTGTTTCTGTAATTATTGTCATATGCGGGGTGAAATCTTGTGATTAATAACACAACTACATTTTTGCGCTTAAACAACTATGTACTCACCATACTTTATGTTGACACTTTTGCATGTTATCTCATGTTTAAGAACGTGTGTGATGCCTATATGAGTCTCATGGATTTGCAGTTATTTTCCCGTTATCTGAAGATCACTTGTACTATTTAAAAACGATGTCGTATCGTCTATTTTTATGCTTCCGCTGAATGTTTAAACAATTTATTATTTCCTAATTTAAGTGATCAATTTTCTTAAAACGTCTCATATAGAGGTCGTTCTGTATTGCTTAGAAGTATGATAATCATGAAGTCACACGCCCTCGGCTGCCATTATACTCTGATATTTTAGGGGTGTGACAAAAGTCTAACGCTTAAGTACGGTTGCACATCTTATTTGGATGACTAGAGAACATGTATTCTATAGCAACCAAAAGGATACATCTTGAAGCGTCAAGACATGGTATGAGTTTTAATAATTAGAAATGGAAATCTTAATAAATTGCAAAAGAGAAAAGGAAATTAATAGCATGTTTTCTAGTAATTTTCCTTAACTCGATATTTTTCCTAAGATTCTACACACCCTTGAGGTAATGTAGAAGGAGGAATTGCATGCAAAACTTAAAGTTAAAAAATGGCTTGAGGCTATTCCCATTATATATATAGTAGACTTGTGCAGTTCCTTGATATCTAAGTAACATGTGTACCTAGTTCTGTGAGGCTCACATTAGTGATAATGTGCTGATTATTCACGAGTATAAAAGTAAATAAAATTGCTACTGGACACTTCATTGGTATAGACTCTCACAATTTAATGTTATCTTATCAAGTGGGAGCAATGTGCATTTTAATACTTATATAGACACCATGTATGTTGTCTAAATTCAGTGGGTGATTATGAGCTTATCACTGTGATGTGACCCATTTTTATTTCTAGCTGGTCTTGAAATAATACATTACTTTACACATACGAAGCAATCATTAGTTTTATAAGAATCATTGCGATTATCATTCATTAGTTAAACTTGTCGCTTTTCTGATGTCGTTGCCTAAAATGTTATTTATACAATTTTTATGCATGATTGGTTATTAAACAATAAAGTTCTAGATATACTTTTAATGCAAATGTGATTTTAGTTTTGACTTAAATCATATCATATCTGTGACATTGTCATACTATTCATACAAAATGATGGATCAAGCGTGGTGACTCATTAACCCCAATAAGTCTCAGGATCAGTAATGCTGACTCATAATATGCTCATTTGTTGGTATTTAATGCTTGATGTTGTCGCCCGTTGCACAAGTGGGAAGAAATCCTATATTGATGTGGCAAGGTACAACACTATGACTTCTAGTTTTTTCTTAACGCATGATAGAAAGTCTAATATTCTACTAGGAAGCTTATATACCTCGATGTATGTTGACCCTACTTAGTACTAGTGGCACTAAGGAAATATTATTGAGAATACCTACTTCTTCATTATTTTACTAACGGTTTAGCCAAGTGATTGTTTGTCTTCTATGTAAAGACGTAACAAGAAGTATGCAATTAACTTGAAAAGATAGTTGAAGCCAAGAGTCGGCGTTAAATAATACTTTATTTATTATGCTTGTGACTCTTTGTAAAGAACGTAAACATAAAGTCCTTGTAACTGTTTAAGACTTATAAAGTAAGCATTTAAAACTGTCATGTCTTCTTTGTCACGACATGTACATGAAGTCCTTTGAAATTGTACAAAGACTTATAAGGTAATGTGAGCGATTAACGTGTTATGGTCTTCTAGTTAGACATGTAATAAATCCTTAAAGTCTCTCTAGACTTCAACGTTTATAGCATTGCTAATTGGCTTAAAAATTTCTGTTAGTGCATCTATGTTTAAACAAATTGGCAAGTATGTAAGCCAAAGGGTATTAGGTTATCTAAGACATTGTGATACTGTCTCATAATCCTATTACTCATAGAATTACACCTATGCCAATGGTTATGTCTGATGTGTTAATCATAAACTCTATGATATTGTTTGATTTTTTGATAATTTAGCTACCCTACCTCTAATCTTATCAAGGTTAACAAAATTAAGTAAGCCACGTGTTTACTCAATATGGTTCCAACCAACAAGGTAACTAAGACACCATCAGGTTATGGAATGGGAAAACTCCCATTAAGTATTAACTGAAGGTCTAAATTTGTTGAGATAAGGTTAAGCGTGTTTTTGCAAACTAGAGTCAAGAACTGTCAGCAGTATTATTATACCTCCCAAACGAGAACAATTTTATTATTGCTCGACTTGCTACATATGTGGAGAAGTTCCTTTAACACGAAGCAAAGGTTTGGGACATCTGTTTTTTGGTAGAAAGTCTCTTCTTACATAACCTTCTAAATGCACTAGCTAACAACATAAAAAATGTTGAGATATAGTCCATGAAAGGAAATCATTTTTGGAATTTGATTGACCTTTCACTAATCGGTAAGACTGAAAGGTTAAATTGGTTCTTCTATGAGAAGACTAATATGGACAAAGATGTACATATATTTAAATGCATGCCTTGTGATAAGGGTTTTACTTATACTCAAGCAATTCACTTTGCAAGCATTAAATGAATAAAGATATTAATTACCATACTTGATTTTATGAATATGAAATATGGCAATTGGATGTCGAAACTCCTTCTTGAAGGATTACCTTTGCGAGGACGTTGTGTAATCAAAAGGGTTTATGAATCCAAGTTATCTTTAGAAATGGTGTGCGCAAGCTGTAAAAATCCAGTGGATTAGTAATACATCTAGGGGTCTGTGGAATCTTAAGTTTAAATCAACAATTTGATTTTGATTGAAACAAAGAGATCTCCTGAGTACACCTTAAAGCTAGTCGGAGCATTATGTTTTGTCTTTTTATATTCTTACTGTTGTCAACATATGGAAATAAATATTCTCACCTAAGCGGATTCTTAATCGTAGTTTGAATAATATTTTCTATCGATAAATATAAGGGAAATAAAACATGTAACTTGGAGCTACTGTTTTACTTAATTAAAACATACGCAATTAATAAGTCTAACACAACATGACACATCATTGAGCAAGTCTCAAGTTCTATCTTACCTAACGAGTTAAAGACATGGTTGAAAACATTTGGTTCACCAAAAGTTTTCATTATGTGTATCATGATATGTATTAGACTAATTGTAACACTTTCATGAATACAAGATGAACTGGAAAAAACATAGGTAACTAAGTGGAAAGTCAATAAGAACTATATTGATATGGGAAGAACATTTCTAAAAGGCCTGCCAAAGACTAAAAGGAGTATGTTCATCGTTTTTGGATTTTAATAAGGAGATTAGTATTGAGTTTATACACAAATGCCTATTTTAATTGAGATGATTCTCAATCCTAGTCATAGCAGGATTTTCATCATAAATAATAATACTGCTGACTGGACATGCTTGATTGAAAGCATTGTTGCACTATTTATTAAAGAATAAGAATACTTTACAGTTTGAGAAGCTATTAAGAAGATTGTCTAATATAGGTGGTTTTTCTTGCTTCAAACAACCAATGTAATGTATGATGGTGATTCTATTATTACTGTATTAGCACTTGAACGCACATATACAAAATGACAATCATCGTATTATTCAAAACCTTCACTACTTGTGAGTTTTGAAACAAGTATTCTCAAAGGTCACTCAGATGACAACTAAGTTGGTACTTTTTACAAAGTTAATGTCTTGTAGCAAACATGTTTATCATGCTAGGAACACTGAAACTTGGACAGTGTGCTAGTGTCTAATGTATTATCTGTTTTTAGTATTTGAATTATGGAACGTCCTTTAAGACAAATGTATTTAATACAATGAGTTGATTTATACCTGGTATGATCGTCGTCATTATACAAACTGTGTTCTCATGTTAGCATGTTTTTACATCCATGAATAATTCAATTTATTCTAAATGTCCATTGCTAAGATGATGATACGGGAGTATCATTAAATTAAGGCAAATGTGAGTGTTTTGGTCATATTCATATAGTATGAATATTAAAGGATGATACCGCCAAACTCATATGTTTTTCATAGGATGAACATTGGACTGACCCAACCTGCGAGTATTTACTACATGGATCCGCGTCAATAGTGAATCTCGCAAGTGGTTATGTCTCTCATCCTCAGACTTGAGATGCAAGTAGGTTTTGTGTGTGGGGAATGTCAATCTTTGATATGGTTCAACGCTAACCTGTTGAAGGCTGCTATAAAGGCCATTTTCAGGAGGGATATGAAACACATAACAGATGTATGTGTGGTCGCACCCAAATGTAATTAAGATGATACTTAATTAATTTGGTAATATAGTTCAATGTCTATATCGAGAAACAGAATTGTTGTAAACATATGAGGAATGACTTCATGTTCCTTGAAATGTCTCAAAGATTTTAAAAAGTTAATTAGAAACCAGGATGATTGATATCTAAACCATATAATGAGATGTTTGTAAGACTTTCCTCATATGTCTCGGTGGGTCATTTGGCGAGTTGCTAGTGTTCTAACCTTTGCTTGTGTAATTTACTTGATTATTACGTCGGTGCGCAACTTGGGACGCTGTTGGTCGTATTTCCGTCATGCTGACGTACCCTTTGTATGCTGTGGTCATAATAAATAATTATATGGCTAGACACATGTGAGCCTATGGGGTCACACACATATACACTGAGGTACCATTTTATATATCGTGTTTATTGTATTTACGGTATATAAATAACCTACGTAACTCGGGATCAATATTGGGCTTCTAATAAATAAGTAGTGTACTATTTATTGGACTTGAAAAGTTTAAGAAAGCCCACTAAACACCCATAAGGGTGGCCGGCCTATAGAAAGAGAAATTAGGGATAAGATCAAGTTTTTATGGTAAATAATTATGAGATATTCTCTCATTAATTTGATTACAAATTTACCATAATTACTCTCCTCTTTTCTCTCTATATAACACGCCACACAAACACATACAGGATATGTGTTTATGTTTTTCTTGATCCAACTTTTGTATCTTGTCCATTCAAAAGTATTTTACAAAGCTACGAGGTTAAGACTAGCATATATTTGGTATACAAGGAAGTGTATGTGGATAATGCATACGAGGTGATTTCCATTGATCACTTGGTGTCATTGGAAGTGTTGTCTTAAGGTGAAGGTCACCATTTGATTTTACCGATCACGCTACAAAGGTACTACTTTTCTTGTTTTAACGATGATTGATCATATGACTCTATTGATCCCATAGCCATTTGTTATGTATACTTTAATTGGTTTTGTTATTGGGTACGTGTAAAAGGGCCTAAATCGCGCGTTTTGAAACGATTCTTGAATCGGTTTTAAATCAGCCCCTTGGGCATTAATTTCTGAATTAATATGGTAGTTATAAGGTCTTTAATACAGTATTAAATGATCCTTAAGCCATTGGTTATACGTACCAATCGGGGTTTTAATTCTAGTTAATTTATTTCTTCGATTCGTTGCCTAAACAATTTATTCCTTGTTAATCATTTTGTTTCCATGGAAAATACATGCATGTTTGGCCATGGACTTAACCAACACCTTGTTAATACATGAAATTATGGTATTATTATGTTTTGTATCCAAAGCCGATGAAAACCATGACCACTTGTGACTTGATTTGCTTGTTGTTGCATTTAATTTCAGTTTTAGGTTTTGCCATTGTTTTGGCTTCTTTTTGTATGTTTTTAATTTTGTTGTAGCCATTTTTTGGGTACTTTAAAGTATTTAGATGATAGGATAAATGTATTTAATCATAAAATTATTGTAACCGATGTTTGGATTCGAATGGCGCAAAAGTTAAAGGCATAAAGTCAACTTCGGAGCTGCTGGAGTAACCTCCACTAAAAGTGGTTTTCCCGGAGTTATATAAGGAGTTAGAAGCTGAAATTTTGGGAGAAGAAGCACAACTCATGGGGATACAATTTCTTCAACTGGAGATCAGATTGGGAAAGATTCCTTCTAGGAGTTTCAGGCCCGTCAAGTCAGCTGAAATTTTATGGCAGTTTTGGGCTTCAAGTTCATTTGGGGTTTCACTTGCTTATGATGGTTCTTGGAGCAAGTGGGAGCTCTCCTTGTGGTTGTGTGGTTAACCCTTAGTTGACTTATTGGTCCTCGTGATGGCTCACGATACCAAGCATAGGTTTTTCATCGGTTAAGGCTTTACATACTTGTGGTTGTGTTTGTTTGTTTGCTTTTATATATGCTTGGAATGTATATAACTTGCAAATGTTTTTATAAAACTAAAAATAAAACACAAACCAATTGTTATTTAATGTATTGTTTAAACTAATATTTATTCCACTTAGGTTATATATATTAGTCATGAAAATTAAACAACTTGACACACATAAAAACAAGTATTAGACTTAAGTTAAGAATAGTTTTTTTAACTTGTGCTACTAAGGATGTATGCATGCTTCCTCGTACACACTTTTTTGATCATTTATCAAAAATAATACCCGTCAAATTTAAGTCATGCCGTCCAATTGGTTGAGAACACTTGCATTTGCTCTTTACTTTGCATGAGATGTAGGTGAATTGTAACCCAAGGTGATTATTCTCTATGCGTGAGACCTAGATATATTCTCACATGTTCTCGCATTAGATGACTTAATCGAGTTAAGCAGGTGAGACCTTGGCTCGAGGCAAGGATGGGACTAAACATGCCAGCTTGACATTGTTTTTCCAGTTAGAAATGTCATGAGTCCCATATGGTCTAAGAATTGCACATGTTTTATAATTGGTGAACGTCACCTACCTATTGAATCTACCATTGCTAGCAGATCAACTAATGTGATGATGATACCTCAATGAGGATCTTAGCCTTTCATAAAATTAATTATTTTATATTATAAACTTAGGCAGTTAATTTTAAAAGGATAATTATAGAAAATACTAAATTGAACTTTGTAATTTCTATTAATGACATTTATGCAACACAAACCGTAAACAAAAGTTTGTTTCCTTTCCTTATTAGAGGAAGACAAACTAAATATTCTTTCCTTGTAAGAAAAAGACTTATTCCTATCATTTTTATTTGTATGAGAAAGCTATAATAGGAACACTTAAATTTTTTAATCCTAATTAAACTCAAAGCATACTTACTCGAGAAATCGTTTTGTCTTGTAAAAAGTATAATGCTTAAGTACGATTGCACATCTTATTTGGATGACTAGAGAACATGTATTCTATAGCCACCAAAATGATACATCTTGAAGCGTCAAGACATGGTATGAGTTTTAATAATTAGAAATGGAAATATTAATAAATCGCGAAAGAGAAAAGGAAATTAATAGCATGTTTTCTAGTAGTTTTCCTTAACTCGATATTTTTCCTAAGATTCTACACACCCTTGAGGTAATGTAGAAGGAGGAATTGCATGCAAAACTTTCAAGTTAAAGAATGGCATTGATGGCTAGTCCATCATATATATAGTAGAACTTGATGCACTTCCTTGAATATCTATGTACATGCTTACTAGTCCGTGAGGCTCAGATTAGAGATAATGTGCATATATTCAAAGAGTAGAAAAATAAATTGCTACTTGCACTTCATTGATATAGACACACATTTAATGTTGTCTTATACAGTGGGAGCAATGCATTTTACAACTGATATAGACGCACATGTAATGTTGTCTAAAATTCAGTGGGAGCTATGAGCTTATCACTTTGTAAGTGACCCATTTTATTTCTAGCTTGTCTTGAAATAATACATTACTTTTCACATATGAAGCATCATAGTTTTATAAGAATCATTGCATATTATTCTATTAGATAACTTGTCGCTTTTCTGATGTCGCTGCCTAAAATGTTATCTATACAATGTATATGCATGATTGCTTATTAAACAATAAAGTTCTAGATATACTTGTAATGCAAATGTGATATAAGTTTGACTTAGATCATATCATATCTGTGACATTGTCATATATTCATACAAACAAACAAGAAGCATGGTGGACTCATAACCCACTAGTCTCAGGATCGTAACCTGACTCATAATATGCTCATTTGTTTGTATAAATACTTGATGTTGTGCCATGCACAAGTGGGAGAAATCCTAATTGTGTGCAAGGTACAACACATAACAATATGACTAATGGTTTTTCTTAACCGCATGGTAAGAAAGCTAATATTCTACTAGGACTTATACACCTCGATGTATGTCGCCCTACTTAGAACTAGTGTCAAGAAATAATAAATACCTACTTCATCATATTCACTAAAAGGTTTAACCAATATGATTGTGTCTTCTTGTAAAGACATCAATAAGAAGTATGTAATTAACTTGAAATAGTTGAAGCCAAGAGTCGGCGTTCAATAATACTTTATTTAATATGCTTGTGACTTCTTGTAAAGACATAAACATAAAGTCCTTAAACTGTTCTAAGACTTATAAAGTAAGCAATTGACCTGTCATGTCTCCTTGTCATGACATGTACATGAAGTCATTGAAATGTTCAAAGACTTATAACATAATGTTAGCAATTAACGTGTTATGTCTTCTAGTTAATACATGTACATAAAGTCCTTAAACTTCTCTAAGACTTCTACGTTATAACATGCAATTGGCTTAAAATTACTATTAGTGCCATTATGTTTGAACAAATTGGCAAGTATGTGAGCCAAAGGATATTAGGCTATCTAAGGAATTATGATGCTGTCTCATAATCCCATTACTCATAAAATACCACATCGATATGGTATGTCTGATGTGTAAAATCCAACTCTGTTAATATTATTCGATTTTTGATAACTTTAACTACCCTACCTCTAATCTTATCAAGGTTAACAAAATTAAGTAAAGCCACGTGTTTACTCAATATGGTTTCAATCAAGAAGGTAACTACGACACCATCAGGTTATGGAATGGGAAGACCCCCATTAAGTCTTAACTGAAGTTTTGAATTTGTTGAGATCATGTTAAGCATGTTATTAGCAAACTAGGGTCAAGAACTGTTAGTAAATATTATACCTCCCAAATGAGAACAATTTTATTATTACTCAACTTACTGCATATTTGGAGAAAGTTTCCTCTTACACGAAGTAAGTGGGAGCATCTATTTTGAGAAAGTCTCTTCTTACACAACCTTCTGAATGCACTAGCTAATGACATAATAATTGTTGAGATATAGTCCATGAAAGAAAATCATTTTTTAGAATTTGATTGATCTTTCACTAATTGGTAAGTCTGATAGGTTAAATTGGTTCTTCTAGAAGAAGACTAATATGGACAAAATTATACACATATTTAAATGCACGCCTCGTGATAAGGGTTTTACTTATACTCAAGCGATTAACTATAATCAAAGCTTCTTTTCCTTGCAAGCGTTAAATGAATAAAGATATTAATTACCATACTTGATTTCATGAATATGAAATATGGCAATTAGATGTCAAAACTCCTTCTTGAATGATTACCTTTGCGAGGACGTTGTGTAATCAAAAGGGTTTATGAATCCAAGTTATCTTTAGAAAATGTGCAAGCTGTAAAATTCAAGTGTGGATTAGAGCATGCATCTAGGAGCTGGAATCTTAAGTTTAAATCAACAATTTGATTTTGATTGAAACAAAGAGATCTCCTGAGTACACCTTAAAGCTAGTCGAAGCATTATGTTTTGTCTTTCTTATATCTTATATGTTGTCAACATATTAGAAATAATATTTCACCTAAGCTAGATTTTAATCCTTAGTTTGGAATAATATTTCTATCGATAAATATAAGAAATAAAACATGTAACCTTGGAGCATATGTTTACTAAGATAAACATACGCAGTTAATAAGTCTAACATAACATGACACATCATTGAGCAAGGCTCAAGATCTATCTCACCCGATGAGTTAAACACATGTTTAAAAACGTTTGGTTCAGCTAAAGGTTTCATTATGTATATCATGATATGTATTAGACTAATTGTAACACTTTCATGAATGCAATATGAACCTAAAATCATAGCATCTAAGTGAAAGTCATTAGACTGCTATAAAAGGAACATTCTAAAGGCCTGTAAAGGACTAAAGACATGTTTATAGTTTACGGATTTTAATAAGGAGATTAGCGTTGAGTTTATACACTAATGCTTATTTTAATTAAGATGATTCTCAATCCTAGTCATAGCAGGATTTTCATCATAAATGATAATACTGCTGACTGGACATGCTTGATTGAAAGCATTGTTGCACTATTCAATAAAGAATAAGAATGCTTCATAGTTTGGGAAGCTGTTAAGAAGACTATCTCATATAAGTGGTTTTGCTTGCTTCAAACAACCTATGTAATGTATTGAGGCGATGCTAGTATTATTGTATTAGGACTTGAACGCACATATACAAAATGACAATCATCGTATTATTCAAAACCTTCACTACTTGTGAGTTTTAAAACAAGTATTCTCAAAGGACACTCAGATGACAACTAAGTTGGTACTTTTTACAAAGTTAATGTCTTGTACCAAACATGTTTATCATGTTAGGAACATTGAACTTTGACCTGCTAGTCGTCTCATGTATATCTGTTTTTAGTATTTAGATAATGAAACATTAAGCAGTTGTATTAAACAATGAATTGATATACCTGGTATGATCGTCTTCATTTATACAATTGTGTTATATATTAGCATGTTTAATTCCATGGATAATTTAATTATTCTAAAATTGTCCATTGTCAGTTAATGATACGAGAGCATCATTGAAATAAGGCAAATGTGAGTGTTTTGGTCATATTCATATGGTATTAATATTAATGGATGATACCGCCAAACTTATATGTTGTTCATTGGATGAACATTGGACTGACCCAACCTACGAGTATTCACTACATGGATAGGCTTCAAAAGTAAATCTCGCAATTGGTTATGTCTCTCATCCTCAGACTTGAGATGAAAGTAGGTTTTGTGTGTGTGGAATGTCAATCTTTGATATGGTTCAACGCTGACCTGGTGAAGGCTACTATAAAGGCCATTTTCAGGAGGGATGTGAAACACATAACGAACACGTGTAGTCAAAATAGGCTTTGTTTCTCCACATGTTATGGAGTAAGATACTACTGGCCCCTTGATGATTTGAACAGATGTATGTGTGGCCGCACCCAAATATAATTAAGATGATACTTGATTAATTTGGTAATCTAGTTCAATGTCTATGTCGAGAAACAAAATTGTTAAACATTAGAATGACTAATGATCCATGTCAGATGTTCAACATAGTATCTATAACAAAAGGATTATTGATACCTAAACTATTTTAAATAAGATGTTTAAGAAACTATCCTCATATGTCTCTGGGGGCATTGGCGTGTTGCTAGACGCTAACCTTTGCTTGTTTAATTACTTGATTATTATGATGTGCATAATTGGGAGTTGTTGGAGTATGCTCGTATCATAATAACTAATTATATGGCTAGACACATATGAGCCTATGGGGTTACATACTTATATACTGAGGTACCATTTTATATATCGTGTTTATTGTATTACGGTATATAAATAACCAACGTAACTCTGGATCAATATAGGGCCTCTAATAAATAAGTAATGGACTTAGTTTATTAGACTTGGAAAACAAATGGCAAGCCTATTTGGACCTATAGAGGGGGCCGACCACTTATGGCTTATGAAAGGGATGAGATTTTTTTTTATTTTGTCAAATTTATATATGGATGATCTCCTAATTAGATCTCCTAATTAATTTGATTGGTAACAACATTCCTAAGATCTCTCTTTCCTCTCCCTATATATATACACGGCACAACATACTCTTTTTTAAGGGTTTTTGTGTTCTTGTTTTCTATCACTTTGTATCTAGTTTATTCAAGGTGAATTCCAAAATTACTAGGTTAAGACTAGCATCAATTGGTATACAAGGAAGTGTAGTGTGGATACATCATAGAGGTGATCTCCTTTGATCACTTGGTTTCATTTGGTGTTTCATGTTAGGGTAAAGGTCACCGGTTGATTCTACCAATCACGCTACAAAGGTATTACTTTTCTTGTTTTTCTACGATTGATCATATGACTCTATGGATCCATTGATAGGTGCTTGTTCCGTTGCATTTAATGTTTGTTTATATGATAATCTTTTAATTCAGCACCTATAATTCCTTGGTGCCCCAAGAAAGAGGGAGCATACACCAAGGGGGAGCACTTGCAACTTAGTCATTTTTTTACTTTGTATTCGTAACAAAGTGACTTAGCATTCGCCAAAAACAAAACTTGCAAGAACCGCCTCTACAACACTTTTTGCTTCGACAAAAAGGGGGAGAAAATATGTAAACTCATCTATTAAATACTTATTTAGTTACTTTTAAATAAGCATGAGTTTATATTTTGTCATCATCAAAAAGTGGAAGATTGTTAATACAAATATTCGCGCAGAAATGATATTTATATTTAATGATCTTCATGTTTTGATAATAACAAATTTAATGTCATACTACGTAAAAGTTTACGTAAACAAGTTATTTAGTAGAAAGTTTACTTGACGATGACAAATCACTTAAGATATGAATATGGCCTTATTAAACATAGTTAATGATCAAAGAAAAATATTATCATTTGCATAAACTCTTTCTAATCAAATGATTTAAGTTAACACATGATTAATTATACGCTAGTTATATTAATCATGTAAGACAAAATAACATTAACCATAAGTGGAAACAATCTTTCCAAATCTTTTCAAATCTTACAAAATCTAGAAAATCTTTCCTTATTGGTGATAAGAAATATTTTGTTCTACAAGAATCTAATAAATTAGTTTTATTAAGTACAAAACAATATTTTGTATAGATTTGGAGTTAATCACACAATGACAAATGTTATCCCAGATCCACTCACGGATCCACCAAATACAAGGGACGGATCCAGGCAATGGTGGATCTGTGAGTCGCACGGACCAGCTGTCTGGGACAGATTTGAATTTCAAAGGTTTGCCGATAAATAGCAACCTTAAGCTTTCATTTTAAACTACTCTTGACAAATATTTTTCACATACATATTTTATCTTTTATACTCTTTGATCATTATAATTGTTACATAATCCATTACAAGTGATCAACTCATTCCATTCTTTAGTGAAGAACACTTAAGAAGACATCAAGCTTCAAGTGTTAATAGTTTAGTTGTGTCATCAGGTTTGTGATAATTATTCATCTTGTATATCTTGTGTTTTGTATAGTGTGTATCATATGTGTATGATAGGTTAGTATTTAGGCCACAAAATACATAGTGTGTTAGATTGGTTCTATCTTGAAGTAAAACTCGATATTCAACTTAGTACCGAAAAAAGTGTAAGCGACATGTACGGTTTTCTCCGCCTAAAGGGAGCTTGTTGACATAGTGAAGATAACTCTAAAGTTGGGTACTTGGGGAGTGGAGTAGGGAGAAGAGGAGCTTCGTAGCCAAACCATTATAAATCATTGTGTCATCGGTTTGATCTTTCTTATCTTTACTTGTTCATATTTTGTAGATTACTTATTTACTTATTGCATCGCTATCATATACACTTGTGTATATCTCTTGAGTTCACATAAGTCGATAATCAAAGTTTTAATTTAAAACGGTAAAAACTATTCAAACCGCTTCTAGTTTCCACAAATATTGTTTGTCAATGATAGTAAAATGATTTATCATGTGATAGTGAAATGTTTCATAAAGTTATAATGTTTTAGTAGGTGACTTGCCTAAATAAATAGAAAATTAAAGTGAAATTGACATTTTCATAACACATTAATTTGATAGATAATTGATTTCATTGTTTTCCCTCAAAATACTACATGGTTTCTTAATACTACAAACCTCTAATACTAGCTAATAAATAAATCATGAAACAAGATATCTATGAGCGATATCCGAACTGACTAGTCATGAACTCCTTGAGATTCTTGAAGTCCTCTTGGTCCTGACGGTGGGACTCCTGAACCAAATCCAACTGGCACTCAATCTCAATACGAGTCAGTCTCTCATCCCTTATACAGTTACGAAGAACCGTCTCAACTGCCCCCATCATCCTAATCGTAGCATGCAGAGAAGCCCTCTTTGCCTTAACAATATCTACTCTATCTCTTAGAGCCCTCAACTCCTCCTGTATGGGCACCTCTAGCAAATGCTCCTGTATGCCTTGTATCGCATCCCCGTATTGGGCTAGTGTCATCACAACGGTCGCTGCAGGAAAAACAACTGAACTTACGGGAACCGGGTGGATAACATCTACACCGATGTCAATCGTATCTCCAAAACTCCCCTCGAAGGAATCAGCAGAGACGGGAATAGTAGGCGCATCCATAACCCGCACAAGCAAGAGTTTATATAAATCACCTTCATATGGAACCATGCAAGACGCGTGCAGTATGAAAGGTAAACGTGATGCAAGATGATGTATGGTAAAAGTGAATATGCACTCATGGCAGATATGGATACGTAACATGAAAAAATGGGATGCATCATGGCATAAATGAATGATGGTAAAATATCATATAAGAAAAATTAATGTTTAGGTAATGTTTAGGACATACGAGCTTATAGTATTACCTTGCCTTAGGTATAGATGATAGTAATGCATGCATATAAGGCGATGTGTAAAAATGTACGCAAGAGAAGGTAAGCATATATATGTATGTATATATATACCTATAGGTCACATAAGCAAGTAACATAAGAAAGTAAGCAAGTAGTGTGTATGCAATTGAAAAAGTTTGATGTGATGCAATTTTGTGAAAACGGTTATAGTCTAGGTAAAATATGCAACCTAGTTCTCTATAACCTGGCTCTGATACCAATCTGTAGCACCCCTAAAATAGGTCGCAGCGGAAATATGTCCGGGAGCATTACTTCATAGTATGATAGCACAAGATATGAGAGAACGACCACTAAATGAGTCGTTTAAAAAGTAATCTCGTTGATTTAATTGAAATTAAACTTGTTATAATATTTGTCCCAAAATTGCATCATAATGAAAAGCTTGAAAGTAATACAACGAGATTTGATTATTTAAATGTAAGTAGAAATTCATGAATCTAATCTTGTAAAGTTTGGACTCTAATGCACATCAGTTATGTCAAGCATCATGTTCACCTAAGAAATATATGCTTAAAAGTGTCAACAGAAAGTTGTTGAGTTCATAGTTTTATGTAAGTATAATGTAGAATCAAATGAGTGTATTGTCTACTATTTCATCACAGTATCATGTAAATGTTTAGTGACTACTACTTCACTGCAGTATCATAAATAGTGTTTAGCAATCAGTGACGTTCAATAAAAGTAATGTGGACCATAAGATTTCATAGTGTATGACTATTGTAACACATACAATATCACAAAATTTAATTACGACAGCCTAAGCTCATGAAACTGACGCTATGACATGTATGTATGCAATTTAATGCTAGTGAATGCCCCATGTAGATGTCAACTCATAACATCCTAAATCTGACATGGTATACGTCTGTTAGTTTAATTCATCAAACTAGTGAGCGCTACTCGCCCGAACAGGGATGTCAATCCCAAATAGATCTATTTATATCACTCGCGCTTACTCAACGTAATTAACAGTTCATGATAGTGGGCTTGGTGGGTTATCGTTACTTAGGCACGCTACGTAATTATTGTAAACATTGAAAAGTATTATACTTGTGTCTTTTTGTAAAATGAGCAATGTAATAAATCTCACTCCAATATTTATAAATGAGTATGAAAACAAGTGTGTAAATGAGTATGTAAACAAGTTTAAAATCAATCGTATAAACGTATTTATAAACGTGCATGTATTCTCACCCTAAAATTTATAAAGTATATGTAAAACAAGTAAAACGTGGGGCTATAAACTCACCTCAAGAAAATGATAATATCGGGAAAAGAAGAATGAGCAAAGAAAACGATGTACGAAACCGTAACCACAACCTAATAAAATAAGTCGCTTTTAGAAAATACCATGCGTACATATGAATATGAATTACACAATGCGATGCCACTCATATATAATCGTAGTGAGGTGTTTATAAAATTATATATGTTAAAAGTTAAGAAAAATGATTTTTCAACACTTTAACCAAAAGTAAACTAAAAACTAGTTTTATTTAGTCATAAACCTAACTTAAATTGAGCGTATCTCATTCATATTAAACCCGTTTCTATCCGTTAAACTCTCTAAGCGTAGATAATTATACCTACTTTCAATATCTCAAGATCTTGATTCGTATACTCAAGTTTTAGATTTCGATTTATATCAATTAAGATTCGAACCTGCTGTTGCATATTTCAGAGGTCTTCCTAGTGTGTCAGACCATATCTCCCTCGTTTTCTAATGAAATCTCGCGTTTTTGGACACTAAAATTACCTACATTGAATCTAGTTTTCAAATATGCAAGCCAATCGACTCACTTTATTACCAACTAAACGCTACAACTAAAAGGGTTCACCTGAGTACATGTTGTCAAAACACAGATGCTTCATCCCTCGGTAAATGAGCCGTATCTCCTTCGCTACTTATCGTCACACGTTCACTTGACTCCCAGATTTTAAGTTAATGAGTCCTTTACAAATGTTTCAACTGGCTTAAATTCCCAAAATGTCCCTAAAATAATGATTTTTACAAGAGAAATCTGGTACTCAGAATCTTGTCGGTATTGACTAACTTCTCTCGTAAGCATTATTAACTATAGTAAATGACCTTTAAAAATTGCAAACAAATTTAGGGAACATCCCAAGATATATATGTAAGTGTTCCAAAAGTGGCTAAGACCAGAAACACGTTTATGATGGTTTTAAAAATACGAAATTTGGTCTTAAAGTTGGTGGCATAATCTAAGTTTTCAAAATGAGTTTTTCGTTAACTTTTTCAACACCAAAAGTATATATAATTCCTAATATGAACATTTCATGCATTATATATGTAAATATAAGTATGGAAATGAGATTGGTATGCTTACTTGATGATGAGAGTGTTTTTTGCAAAAGAAAACTATGTTGCTTAACTAAGAACCCAAAAACAAGAACCAAAAACAAACTAAATTTTTAACCCAAGCTTAAATCCTTCCAAGAACACTTAATAAAATTTTGAAAACTCCATGTAGCTATCCATTTTCTGAGGTAGGTTTTAGTAAGGAAACAAGAGAGACTTTAATTTTATTTTGCAAGTGTAAATGACTACCAAGTCTTTAGTCTTCCTTTTATTTAAAAACAAAGCATGGTTTTTATGATAAAATTAGATTATAGGGACATGTTAGGATGTGAAATGAAAGACTTACCAAGCATGCTTGGTTCCCCCCTCTTGCTACTGTGTAAGAATGATCAAAGGGAGATAAAAATAGCCTTGAAGTCCTATGGTTAATTTCCTAGACTTGTACGTTGGTTAAGAGATATAACTGTTTAAGCAAAAGTGCACATGGTACTTCTAGAAGGTAAAATTTGAATTTGTTTTGTGTTGTTGAATTATATAACTGGCCATTGATGATATTTGTGTATAAATGATGTAATTTTTAGGTATTGAGTATAATGGTGAGTATTTGTTGAAGTATATATGGGTTTAAGGGTTTACAAGCATGCGAAAATGTAATTTTTTGCGAAACGTAACGTATAAAAATAAAAAATAAAAAGTTATAAATTATCTTCATAAAAATAATATAACACTTGTTTAACGTGAACTTTTATTTGTTTGATGTCGGTTTACGTTGAATGTTGATTTTTAGTTTACGCGGTTTAACTAAACGATTGAAATTAAAAGTAAACGCGTAAAATTTTAAAATAAATAGTTGAATATTTATTGACGTAAAATGATCGAAAATGTGAATTGTTACAACATTGTGTTTTGTTGTTGAACTTTTTTAGCAATTATTTGTTGTTTTTCAGTTTCTTTATATGCATTTCTAGCTAATTTCTCTAATGCATATAATTCTTGAACATTGTTATCGTATTTAACACTGTCACTATTAACATCTCCATTTTGTTCATCAAATATAATATTGCTATCAATTTGATCATCACCAATTGTGTTGTTAATAAATTTAGGTTGCTTCAGATACTTTTGTTCTTATGCATCTTTAGCAAATAATGGATTAACATAACTAGTGGATGGTGTTTGTACCTCGCTGAGAAATGCAGAACCATAGCTTGTCCCTTCATTAGAATCAAAGTTTACTGGTTGAATCCTGGCCATCAAGCATATATTTGCACTTAGTTCCTCAATTTCTTCCATCTGTGAAGCATCAACAAAGAGAAAATCGTTATGTTCATTGGTAAGAATTACTCATGCTTCATCCTGTTTTGCTAGCAACATTTGTTCCATGAAATACTTTGAATCCCAAACTATTGGCTTTGGACAATTACGAGCATAATGACCTTTCTCACTACAGTTATAGCATTGAACATTTCCTATAGTTCATGAAGATGTAGTTCGAAGAGTTCTCTGTATGTTTCCAGCATCATTCTGAACATTGTTACCCTCAATGATTTCCTCTTGAACATATGAACGTCTTATGTTTCTTCCATCATTCCTAGAATGTTTGCTTTGAATGTTTACTATGTCACCTTGAACAATTGCTTGATTTTTAGCGTTGGAAGAAGTACGAAGACGATTATTTGTTGGATTAGAGAAACTATGGGTAATCACATAAGCAAGTAAAATCATTGCTGAGGTGAGTGGATCTTCAAAATTATTTTTAATAGTATCTCCTAGATAGTCATCATCATAATCAACCACTAAAGAGGGATGTCTGACATAGTAAGGTGTTGTAGTTCTGGAAGAGGAATCCGTATATGCCACCAACGCAAGAGGGTCATGTTATTTTTCCAACTTCTTTGCTCTTGATGCATTTACCAGTTTTTTAGATTGTTGAAGGTAATCAAACAAATCATCATAAGAATCCTCTGTCAATCTTTTTGCAAGACGAACTCGAGTAACATACTTCAGCCATTTAGGTTGTAAACGATTTAGGAACTTTGTGTTAATAGTAACTTTTGGAAATATGTTGACATTTCTTTCTAAATCATTTATTAGTTGAGCAAACGATTGTAGACTGACACCAGTGCTTCTCCAGGTTCATCAACAAATTGGTCAAACTCATTATTGAAATGTGTTTCCCTGTCAACTTTGTTTTCCACAGTTCCTCGCATTAAACGTTCAACTCTTTGCTACATGGATTTTGCAGTAGTGCAAGCATCTACATAGTTATATATGTCATTTGGGATAGAGATTAAAATCAAATTCATGGCTTCAATCTCAGCTTCATAGTGTTTCAAATCATCTCCTCTTAAGTCCTTTTCTTTTTGCATCATTGGTTCTTCAGTTTCAGAAGGAGTGAAAATTCTAAACTCATATGGACCTTCATTAATTACCTTGTTAATCCACTTTCTATTTTCTCTCTTTCGATTGAGGTATCTTCTAAAACGACTTGCCCATGGTATATAGCTACCTCTTTCAAGCATCGGAGGCCTAGTCTCAGAACCGGCATCAACAAGAGATTGTTGATGTGTATTAGACGTTGACATTTCTTATGATTCAATAATTGGATCTTTGTAGACGAAAAAGAGGTCTATTTGTGATCAACCAAAAACTTTAATACTTGTCAAGTAATACAAAATTTGCAAATTCAGAATTGAAATCTTAGACAGTACCAAACTCGGTAAGATAGATCTCGGACAACTCATTTACTAAATTCGGACCTTTTTCGGATAGAACTAATCCTGAAACTTGAAACCTTTCTCGGACAACACTCAATTCAGACAACTATCAAATTCGATAAACGCACGTTCTGAAAAACCTTTTTAATCAAAATTCGATACAACTATTACGATAAAACCGTAATAATATCATTTTTGACTAAATTTTATCCGTTTAAGATGTTTCCGAAAATGAATGTTACAATTTTGATGAAACTAAAAATGTAATTTTGACACCTTGAATCTTAAAATGACCACAATTTCTATAAAACCGAAAGAAATGATCACTTTACAATTCTCAAATCCGTATTAAAATGTCAAAAATTATCCTTTTGCCCGTTTATCACAATTTTGATAAAACCAAAATTGTGACAAAAATGTTAAATGATATCGAATTTTACTTTGCCTAACACAATTCTCGATAAAACCGAGAACATGTGTATCTATTACAACGAATATGCTTAATTCCAAAAATGAGACAAATTCCTAATATACAATTTTCGATAAAACCGAAAACTTGTGTATCTAGATCAATTTCGGAAACAAGTTCCGAGAATGTTAATAAGCACCTAAAATACGTTTTTCGATAAAACCAAAAAACATATATCTATTACAACTCGATCTAATAACAATAGGACTTCCGAAAATGAGTAAATGACAATAAAATCCTACAAATCAGCCAATAACTTTGTCAAAATTGAGGAAAACGTGATGATCACTTCCAAAATTGCTCCAACTAGTAAAAAACTATCATGTCATATCCATTTTTTATGTCGAAAACAAGTGTATTTGTGATGTAGGATGTCGAAAATACTCAAGAAGCTTAAATATCACTTGAAATTACCAAAATCCACCAAATATGAATCACGTCATTCTTAGACACGATCTCGATCACAAATACGAACACTCTTAATCTCTATTGGCGTATGATACCACTTGTTAGGTCTTGATTTAGCTTGAATCACATGATGTTAAACATTTTAGTATATAGAGAATTAAGAGAGGAAGATAAGTCTTTCACAATTTTAAAATTTTATAACAAAAGAGAAAAGGGAGGGAAATAAGAGTTTTTACAAGCCTTAACTACCTAATGATGATTAGGTGGCTATTTATAGGAGATGGAGGTGAGCTTCCCTTCCTTTATTTTCCTAATTTTGCTATTTAGTCCCTAGTCTTGGGTAAATATGCTATTTTACACTTTTAGCATATTAAACCTTATTACAAACTACTTTCTACTATGTAAAATAAAGTCTAAACACTAATAATAAATAAAACCACTTAAAGTATCATAATCGACACTTTTATGATCCTAACAAAAATCAAAGACAAAAACAACTATACCCAACGTAAAATCAACGGTAAATAATATACAACCTTTATTATTCATAAATTAAAATCCTAAGAAAAGAATAAAGATAGATTGTCAGTACTAATGTAATCGTGGATTTCTGCAAAAATATGGAAATTTTAAAATTCTAGAAATTTAACAAAAATAAATTTTCAAAAATTCAAAAAAACGCGGATTCTTCTACTGCTACAGTGTTGACATCGTTAGGAATGAATCCTGACGCCGTCAAGCACACCTGACAAGTTTTGCGTTTTCGTTTTCTGGAACAATTTTTGCAAAAATATCCTATTAATTATTTCTTGAAAAAATTTACTGCATAAACCAAAAACGGTTAACACAAACATATGACTCAAAACAAACAAACATAAAATGTGAATTATCTTAAATTATCTATTTTACGTTTGAAATGGTTCTTAAAAACCAGATATTTTTTCTACACTTATTTTATGCAAAATACCTATGATTGCAATCAAGATGAGGTTAAAGACAAAACAAAGCAGGATCGCATATAATTCAAACATATAAGAACAAATAATGAAAAATTAAAAAAACATGATACTCCTAAAATGCATAAAAGTAAAAAGATTGGGTTGCCTCCCAATAAGTGTTTTTCTTTATTTACATGTCTCGTAGCTAGACTCGGAGTCACACTCCTTACGTGACTCCATCGCTTGTCCTATTGCCATTGGTTTCAAATGGTCCTTCAAGATCTACTCTTTTAATTTTCCAATTATATGATGGACCAAGCTTGTTAATATCCTTATAAAATCTGTTCTCTAAATCCAACGGGCTTCCACATCCTCTCCTAAAATCACCACCGCTAAGTATTACCCTAGATGACAATAGATCATGCCCCTCACTAGTCAAGTCATCCATTTATGATTCTTTATATGATATTTTAAAAGTGACTTCCTTAATTCCGCTTGTGAATGTAATTAATCCCTTTTCTCTATCTAGTAATAACTTAGTTGTTTCCACAAAAGGTCAGACAAAAACAACTTGTGATAGGCTAGGGTCAATGTTTGCTTCAACATTCTTAAAAATAGTAAAATCCATGACATGACTCATATTCCCTACAAACACATGCATATTCTTTCTAATTCCAATAAAATTTAACCCTCTATGTTCATACCCTTGATTCCTAATGGCGTTATGATAGGCTAAGGGCATAACATTCATAGGTAAATCTAAATCGATATGAATTGGCAATGAACTTACGCCCTATCATACATGGAATCTTTAGGTTACTAAGATCCCCTTTTCCAATTATAAAGTCAACGTTTAATGAACAACTTGGCATTTTCTCTATTAAGGACTCATAGACTGATTCATCGCGCACATCAACTAAGTCAAGGGGCTGTTCATATTCCATCAATTCCCCTTCTTCTCCTAACTCACTTTCATCTTATAAATCACTAGTCTTATTATCGTTTCCTAGGTCACTCGATTCTCCCTCTTCTACTATTATCTTAGAAACCTTTGATTCATTCTCTACCATTTTCTCATCTTCCACATCAAGGTTGTTATCATCACTATCAATCACATTAGATTCTAAGATTCGGGTTTCCTTGTGTTCATCCTCCTTTCTTACAATGGTGATTGTGTAAACAAAATGAGCATGTTTTGGAGAGGAGGAGTTCCCATTTTGTTCTCCTACGGATGATTGTGCTTGGTATTTTAGAGAAAATAATTTTGACGGATCCATGATAATTCCTTTGTTTGGGGGTGCCCCACTCTTTTGGTGATTATGGGAGACAAAATTAGCGTAAACCATGGAATTTTTGGCCATGTCATGAGTGGGTGCATTGTCAATTTTTTCCAAAACAACCTTCCACAATGTGTTGATCTTATTGATTACTTCATCTTGTTGTTGCTTGAGTTGGGTCCCAAGTCTAGACAGTTTGCTTTCTTCATGAGAATCAAAATCAGACAATACCCTTTCAATTTTTTATTGATAATTGGAGGGCCCATAGGGCACATTAGAAGAGTGGGTGGAGAACGAGCCATTTGAGGGATATGTAAAGGTTTGAGTTCGTTCCTAATTGAAGTTCGGTTTATCCTTCCAAGCATTAGTGGCTTTGTTAAAATTTATTTGCTCTTGGTTAAAAATGAATGACTTACCTCCCATTCCAATGTTACGCGAAGATGCATAATCAACAAAAGCTTTCTCGGTATTTTCCATGCAATATTGAGTGTTGTGGGGACCATTATAAATCTCACATGAATAAGCAATTTTGTTCACTTAAACAGATGGTTTAGGAGCAAGATAAGCTTCTATCAAGCTTTAGACTTGATTTTCTAGCTCAATGAGACAAGGGTCAGATGTACTCGTGACATCTTGAGGTAAAGAGATTGCCTTGACTGGTTTAGCAAAGTCTCTTGGGTCATTCCAACTTTCGTTGTCATAGAGGGCGAGGCCCTCTATAAGTTTCCAAGATTCCTCGGCACCTTTGTCACATAGCTTACCACCGGCCAAATGATCTATGACGTGCCTTGTGGCTTGATTGACATGGTCATAAAAGACTTGGACTTGGATCCAAAGATCGATGCTATGATGAGGGAATTTTTAAAGTAAGTCCTTGAAATGAGTCAATGCTTTGGAAAGAGATTCACCATGATGTTGTTGGAACATTAGGATGTCATTTCTGAGTTTGGTAGTTCTCCCTGGTGGGAAAAACTATGCAAGGAAACGGATAGTGAGATCCTCCCAAGTGGAGATGGATCCCGCAGGTAGACGTTCAAGCCAATTGCTAGCTTGACCGCGAAGAGAAAATTAAAATAAATGTAGTCACGTCCTTTCCCTATTTTCAACACTAAGGTCAAGTGAGTCCACAAGTTTTAGAAAATATTTAAGGTGTTAATTTGGATCTTCAGACCGGAGTTCGTGGAATGCACATCTATTTTGCACCAATCGGATGGTGTCAGGTCGTAGAGGTACCACATTGTTCCCTTCGGGGAGCTCAATGGTGTTTTGATAGCCCTCGTGGCTTGGTCAGGAATAATCTCCTAAAGTACGGGGTTGATTTTTGTCTCACATGATGGTTAACGAAAAGGAAGTTACAAAACAAAGGAAACAAAGAAAAAGATAGACTATGAGAAAGCTACACTAAAAAGAAAAAGAAATTCTCACTTGATAGGAATCTAGTGAGTACACCTAAGCTAGATAGAATCCGAAACCTAGACAATTCCTCGACAGTGGCGCCAAAAACTTGATGCAGCGAGTTGCACCACAAAAGTTTTACAACCCTCCTAGGTAGAGTACCTAACCGTTGTAGTGTAGTATAGGCAAGACTCGGGGGGTTATTATTGTTCCCTAGGGGAATAATTTGGGTAGGCTCGAATTGTACGTTTACTAAGGACTAAAGATTTAGGGAAGACTATTTTTTGTATTTTTATGTTTTATTAAAAGCAAGTAAAAAATATTGGGTTTTGAAGAGGGGTTGATTAAACTACTTAATTAAACTACTCCTAATTCTATTCTAATTATGCAGAAAGGTAAATTGATGGAAAACTCGTATGGTTAAACAAACGTGTTCACTTAATCATGCACTACTCCCTAGTTGTCTTCTCTAATCTTATTGCCCGTCACCCTCGTTAGTGTAATGTGTAAGTATTCCCCTAATTCAGTAGCAGGTTGGTCAAGTCCGCTATCTATGTGACAACCTAGACGGTGGTTAGCTCTTGACACCGCTCACGTCCAATAGTAAATTCACACGCACTAAATACTTATTTGAAATCTACCCCAAGGTGATCTACATATGAAGATCTAATCATAAGTATCCTCTAACCTAACCACATTTGATAAAATCAAATACTCTATACCTTTTTGTATCAAAATCCCTCGTAGAATGTTCGTAATTATTTAATTTGTGGTTAAAATATGTACTTAATCACTTTATATTTCGTTTACAGGAAATTATGAACATTGGAACAGAAAGACACGGGAAAGTCTGCATTAACACAACTACGGCGTAGTTTACACCCTCAACTACGCCGTAGTTGAGTCGAATATTATAAATAGAGGCCCATTCCCTACTTATTCGTATCATCCATTCATAAGGGAGTTCCAGGGATCTGCTAGGGTTTCCAGGGAAAGAAGAATTCGGCTCCATCCATTACTAGTCTAAGGGAGAAATCACTTTTACTAATTTCTTGTATTAATCGTTCATCACAGACATTGTAAGATTATAATTTTTATTCAAATCCAGAATTCCTTCATTATTTCTTGTGTTATATGTAGCATGAGTGGCTAAGCACCTTAAGTGCTAGCCTTGTTACGATCTTGCTATGGTTTTGATGTTTGTTTCCTGTAGAATTATCGTTTATTAGATATCCTTATTTCTTGTTGCATGATCCCCGAGTTTTGGTATTGTCGAGGGCTAGTGTAGATCCCATTAGACCATATAGTAGGCTTACTTGTTGAATTAAGGATTGATCGGGTACTAGGGATAGGTTAACAATTGTCCTTAGTATAGGGATTGATCATATCACCGCCTACAGTATGATAGACACTTATAAAATTTAGGAAACCCTTATAAGAGGGTTTATAGTCGAGAAGTGGGATTATCGGCGTTAGACATGTCTATAGGATAGTTAGAGGTTAATCACTGTAGACTGGATACTCATATTAAAACTAAAACACTTAGCTCTTGGGATGACTCGGATTTACCAATTCTATACTACACATGACCAGGTTCTCCGCTCGTTAGTGCGTTGTAGACCATAGGTAGACCAGTTTTATAAATTTAAAACTTGAAAAATTAATTTAAATGATTATACGCATCAACGTTTCACTAGACGTCTTTGTTATGATATGAAGATCGAATAGCAAGTTTTCTAATGCCTAACATGCACACCACTATCAAGAAGCAATAATAAAAGAGATTACAAACTAAGTTTCAGGCAATCATAATCAAACACAATTAAATTTAGCCAAGCATGTTAATTGAAAGCGAAGAACAATTAATTAAACAAAACATAAACATATTGAATGATTAAAAGGGTAAAGGAACTTCAATTCAATTGAACATGGAGTACACAAGGGTTATAAACCCTTAAAATTGACTTACTTATCAACTACAAAAGTTCTCTTATGTTTCCTCCCGTTTTCCACCACTAAATATGAAAAATAAGGGTTGTATATATAGAAAATCAATCATGACAGTGTCATTAGGGTTTCTTGACGTTGTCAACCCTCAGAATCTTCTAAAGGGTTCTTCTTGTCGGCTACTTTGACGTCGTCACAAAACGGGTTAACGTCGTCGCTTGTTGATCCTGACGGCGTCAAGGTAAAATAGTAACGCCGTCTCCACTGTTTGAGAAGTCAAACTTTTTTGATTAAAAACTTCTCTTTCTGGGCACTTTTGGTGAAGGCGTCAGAATGGAAGTTACAAGCTTGAAAAGTTGTATTCTTGTCCAGTTTCTTCCTGAATCGAGCCCAAGTCACGTGCTTTTATTCCAAATGCTTCCCAAATGCTAAAACATCAAAAAGAAACGATTAAGTACAATATTTGGGCATATTTGCATGATTTATGGGGTTAAATGACCTTGAAAAAGTGTATAAAATTACACCTCGTCAAAGATAATCTTCAATATTTTAGGGAATGTACAAGCCATCATGAATACCACTACAAGGAAGATCCGTAGATCGTTCATGAAGACTCTTGGAGTGATAGCAATAAAGACGATCATGAAGAGCTAAATGAAGTATGTCTCGTAGTCGTTGGATCTCAAAAGGTGCATCTAAACCCTTCTTGTTCAAATAAAGCATTAAGTATAGAAAATTTAGAAAATGATAATTTTGAACTCATAGAACTAAATAAGGATTATATAAAAGAGATTAAAGCTTTATTAAGGGAAAAATGAACTCTGCAAGAAGAAACAAATAAATTTATCAATAAAACAAATGAACTTGAAATCAAAATTAAAACTACGAAGGCCATCAATATCAAAGAGGTGATTGAACCATTCTTAAGTTGTGAAGAACTTACACATGTGATTGACTCCTTGAAAGTTGATGTGTCTGAGATTCAAAACAAAACTCTTAGCTTTTCAAAATTTAAAGGAAGGAACAACAACTTAGATCATATGTTATGTCAAAAAACATCTTCACTTGATAAGGGAAATCTTGGTTTATCAAACAATGAGAAAGCCACCTTTGAAACAATAAATGAACCATTAGAATTTGTTAAAGAGAGTCAAAATAAACCACCAAAAAAATCACATTCTGATGCGCCAAATGATGTGCTACATGCCATCAGCGAGCCATAAATTTGATAAATAAGGGTGACTTGGTCAATTATCGTTCTAAGCCTATAGTTCCTCAAGCTGATTATGATAACTCTTATGGTATTAAAGCTCCAGTTTTAAGTGTCGAGGTCATGAAAAAATTTTACAACCCTATATCATAAAATGTGCCTAACTCATCCAATGAATCTAAATCTAAAGCTTTTCACAATCAAAGAATCCTTTTTTGAAAATTTCAACCATCATCACAAACAAGAAATTGCTCATATAACAAACCACATCACAATCAAGCTTATAATTCTTTTTGCAGGAGAGACAACTCCTACCCAAACCAAAATATTCAAAAACAATTTTAGTCAAAGAAATGAAACTTATTTTCAAAACATCTCCCTACCAATGTTCTCAAGGTTTGATCTAGAGACAATAAGTATATTGCTTCAAGATCCAAAAATGTATTACATGGAAATGTTTTATGCTAACCTCAATGGATCCAAAGGACAATGGGGACCAAGAGTTTAAGTTTCATGTTTGTTTTATAGGCATGTCAGAATCGTCATCCTTAACTAGATTCTTGGATTGTCAATATCACAAGTGATAATGAGGCATTTGAGTCAAACACGGTGTGTGAACCTTAAACAAACCATAAGAGAAACATCAGTGAAGGTAACTAATCAGGTGTAATTTTATACACTTTTTAGGGTCATTTAACCCCTAAAATTATGCAAATATCTCCATTTATCATGCTTAATCATTTCTTTTTGTCATTTTAACATTTGGAAGGCATTTAGAGGAAATACACGTGACTTGGACTCAATTTAGGAAGAAACAGGACAAGATTGCAACTCTACACGAGGATGATCAAGATTTAGTATACAGTGAGTAGAGATGGTGTCACAATTTCTTGTGACGACATCAAAGTGATCAAGCGATGGTGTCAAGACCTTTTGTGACGACATCGAAGCAGCCGACCTTAAGAATCCCAAAGAAGATTCTACGGGTTGACGACGTTGCAATTTCAAGCGACGTCGTCGCTCCTTAATCTCTATGTATACAAACCCTAGTTTTTGTGTTTTGGGTGGAAAACATTGGAGGATCGAACCTATACTTCATAGCTACGGTTTCAGACGATTTTAAGGTTTTATAACCCTTGTGTAACCACCATAACTCCATGTTCAATTGAAGCGAAGTCCTTTATTCCCTTTAATCTTTCGATATGTCTATGTATTGTTTGATTAATTGTTCTTCGTTTTTAATTAACATGCTTGGCTAAATATAATATGTGTTTGCTTATGCTTACATGAAACCTAGTTGTTTATCTTTTCTTATTGCTTCTTGTTAATGATGTGCGCATTAGGCTTTAGAAAACTACCTTCTTAATTGCATATCTAAGACTTCTAGGGAAACACAACTAGGTTAGAGGATACCCACACAATAGTCTTTATACTACCTTGCCATTTGGGTGGATTTCGAGTTAGGTGTTTAAAGACAACTAGGGAGTAATGCATGATTAGGTAAACACATTTGTTTAACCATATGAGTTTTCCATCACTTTTACTATTCTGCAATTAGTATAGAATTAGGAGTAGTTAATTAGTTTAATCAAAACCCCTATCAAACCTAAGATTTTACTTGCTTTCATAAAATATAAAAATACAAAAATACTCTTCTCTCAACCTCTAGACCTTAGTGACCATACAATTCGAGCCTACCCAAACTATTCCCCTAGAGAAAGATAATAACCCCCCGAGTCTTGCCTATACTACACTACAACGGTTATGTACACTACCTAGGAGGGTTGTAAAACTTCGGTTTGCAATCACCCGTACATCAAGTTTTTGGCACCGCTGTCAGCGAATAGTCTAGGTTTCTAATTGTATCTTCGTTCTCTTTGTTTTGTAAAACCCTTCTTTTTCATTGACCACCATGGAAAATGAAAATCCACCCCATACTTTAGGAGATTATTCCTGACCTAGCCACAAGAGCTATCAAAATACCATTGAGCTCCCTAATGCGAACAATGAGGTGCCTCTACGATCCGACACCAGCTGATTGGTGCAAAATGGATGTTCATTCCACGGACTTTGGTCCGAGGATCTGATGACATCAAATAACGTCACTTTTATAGCATCATTTATCTAAGCTAAATTGCTCGTTCTATATATTTTATGCATTAATTGGTACTTAATTGCTTATATTTGTTATTTGCAGTAAATATGGAGCAATTGGTGAAGTTTAACTAAAAGGCGCGCATTTTGAAGCTTAAACGAAGAAATCTTAAAGACTGCTGATCTGACATCTAATACACCGTATCCAGCAAGAAGATACGGCGTATATGCGCTTGAAAATCACAAGCAACCATAAATATTTGAAGACGAAAACGCCGTATCCAGAAGACTCATACGCCGTATTCACTGGCGGTTCATGAAAGATACTGGAAGAGATTTATCATTGTCCCCACTGAAAGAAAACCCTAATACCCCGTATTGAAAACTTCCAATACGGCGTATCGACTGAATTCCAGAGGCTATAAATGCCAAACCCTAAATACGAATTTAGTGTGCAAAAGTTATACCGAAGACTGAGAAGAAGGCATTAACCACCAGGTTTGACTTTTAGAAGAGAAGAGAAGCTACAAAGGTCTCACAACGCCCTTCAATCCATAGGAAAACCCTTGTAAATTCTTATACTCTAAATACGCGTTTGATTTTTGGTATCATTCGTTAACTTGGTTAGGTTACCTTAATCAATCGTCTATGACATTTATATTCGTTACAATGGTTATTGGCTAGTACCTTTAGGTATTAGCCATTTTTATGATAATATAATGTTTAGTTTATGTTTATCTCGATTGCATCTTATAGGTTGTGTGTTGCTTTATGTTTATCAATTTATACTCGTTTATGTGCTTAAGTATGCGACCTATCATTCAACTGGATATAGAAAACGGACCAAGTGGACTAGATGTCAAGATAGCTCTCCATATTGCAATTTATATATCTAGAGTAATAGGATTACAAATATTGAACTGTCTTTGCTTTTGGTTTAGTGAACAAGTTGGACTAGCAGGTGACCTAGGATCAACAAATAACGTTCTGATTCCTTAGGTAAAGATCTGGACAGTGGACAGCTAGTATATAAAAAGCCGTTAAGTAGTAAGTTAGTAAAGTCTTGATGAGCTAGGATTCAATAAGATCACCATTATTGTTTTCTAAGATAGGTTATAATCAACCACGATTGCTTTATGCGGATGTGGTTGATTATGACCGAATTGCCATGTCTAGGTTTTAGGAAGAAGTACCACCTAAATCTAGGAATGATATATCAACAACGAGATAAGATAATCATTATAGTTATAAACTAAAACCTATGTTTTATTAGGTTAAATATGGTTAATATGTTTTCCTTACAATAGGCTTGACCTCTTCTCTATCGTCTAAATATCAGCTTGTGTGTGTTGATCACCCAACTCAGTCTAGGTAAACCAAAACTCGTGCCAGTCTCTTAGGCTGAAACCCTCTTTTTGCGTTAGTTTTAGGTTTAACTTAGGTATAACATAGAATAGATTAGGACTAACATAAGTAACTAAAATACTGATAGAACTAGGAATTAACTCTCTCGCTCTTAGTGATCGACACCCTACTTACCAACAAAACTACAACTGATCGGGTACACTGCCTGTTAGTGTTGTTTTAGGTATAGTTGGCAAATATAAATAGTAAAAAACTTGATCACAAATAATACCTACACACAACGACACATCAAGTTTTTGGTGCCGCTGCCGGGGAGTGAATTGTTTAATTCTTGTTTTTATTAGTATTTTAGTTTAGATTTAACATAGTTTAGATTTAACATAACTTAGATTAGTGTAGAATTTTGTATAATTCTGTATCTTATTTTTTTAATTCAGTAGATTAGTTTGCATTGTATAATTTTGCATATTTGTTTGTTTTTTTGCATTGTTTTTCTTTTCTTTAACTGTACTGGTCGAACAACCGATACGACGTATTCACTACATTAAATACGGCGTATCCACCTTTCATAACCAATACATCGTATTTTGTTCAACAAATCAATACGGCGTATCCAGTTAATCAAATACGGCGTATCGATCATCTGATACAACATCAAATTATATTGTTTGTATTTTGTTCTCATTTATAGTTTTTCTGTTTTTTCTCTTCTGAGCCTATCCAACTGATTGTTTATCCTATGTTTCAGGAGTGCATGACTAGGAGTTCAGCCAAGGAGCTCTTTACACCTTTCGAAGAACCAAAATGAGTATTTCATTCAAAAAGGAAGCTTTTCAAGACAATAAGTCTTGATTATTCGAGTTCACTGGAATTCGATTTATTTTTTGATCCCGAAGATGAGTGTGAAGAAGAACTTACAGAAGCAATTGGGGAACCAACTATGCAAGAATACATGACTGTAACTCGAATTAACTATGAATCGGAAACCGAGAAGGGTATGATGGAATTGAAAGGTTGATTTCTCATTGAGTTGCGTGACAATGCTTTTATTGGAACAAATGGAGAAGACGCAATTAAACACATTGAAAATTTTCTCGAGATAGTAGATTCGCTTAACATACCTAATGTAAGTAATAATCAACTCAGGGTATGTGTTTTCCCTTTTTCTCTTACTAAAGCTGCAAGCAAGTGGTGGGAAGATAAGTTAATTGGTTTGATTACTAATTGGGTAGATCTAACGGAAATTTTTTAGGGAAATTCTATCAACCTTCTCGTACTAGCAGAGAGATAAAAGCTAATGAAGATAATTCCAAGGACAAGTTGTAACACCCCCAAATTGGGTCACAGCGGAATAAGGGTCCGGGAGTGTTACTTCATAGATCAATAGCACAAGATGTGAGAGAACGACCTCTAAATGAGTCGTTTAAAAATGATACATTGGATTTAACTGAAATGTTGTTACAAAAGCTCCATGCTTTAATTGTTCATCCATGAAAATGTAAAGATTTTGATATATAACAAATATCCCAAAATGTAATGCATTTAAATCTCTATTGCAATATGATTCCAAAATGACGCTTCCAATGTATCTATGTTCTTATGCTCTTATTGACCTGAGAAAAACATGCTTATAAATGTTAACATAAAGTTGATAAATTCACAGGTTTAAGTAATGTATAAAGTAGGACCACAAGATTTCAAAGTGTAAGATAATGTAACACATACAATATCACAAAAGTAATTACGAATGCACTAAGGTCATGACACTGAAGCTACAACATGTATGTCTGCAATTTAATGCCAATAATGTGCCCGTGAAGATGTTCAACCCGCAACATCCAAATTTGACATGGTATACGTTTGTTAGTTCGGTACACCAAGACTAGTGAGTGCTACTCACCCAAATGGGGATGTCAATCCCAAATAGATCTATTTATAATATTCACGCTTACACCGAGTAATTAATAGTTCATGATTCATGGGCATAGTGGGTTATCGCTATTTAGGCAAACTCGTAATTTATTTCAAAGTGTACTTGCGTCCAAATGTGAAACAATGCATGTTTCTCACCCCAAAAGTTGTAAATCATTAGAATTGTATAAAATAGGGCTAGGAACTCACCTTAAGTGATGGTATGAATGTATGAGTGATCAATCAATATGTGTCGGCACAACTAGCTAGAATGCAACCTAATTAAATATTGGTCGTATAAGAATGCATACTCGAATAATAATACAACAATATAAATTATAGAGTTATATCACCGCCTAATAGTTTTTATTTAATTTATAAAAGTTAAAACAATATTTAAGTCAAGCTTGATATTTAATGTCCAAGTATATGTATGAATGTATCTATAAAAATATTATCTTTGTCCAATAATTGATTATTTGTTAATAATACTTGATTTAATATTTTTATTATTTATATAATTATATAAATAGTGTAATTATTTTATAAAATAATATTTATAAAGTTAAAACATGTATAAATATTATATAAATAACACTACATTATTTCTTAAGGTTTTTATAGCCCAAACGGACCCGAAAACACTCGTAAACCTTATTTTAAGTTTCTAACAGCTTTATATGTTTTTATAAAAAGTGCCAAAAATTATTTATAAAAGTTAACAAGATTTTATAATTTCAAGTTAAATATCTATACACTTCTAGCCTCCAAAAACTTGATTTTGTAGTAAAACGTCATTCCGAACAAGTTTGTAGTTTTACACTTTGGCCGAATCGGACCCGAAAGCCCTCAAAAACACCGATTTCAAAGTTCATAGTTACTCGTAGTTTTTCACAGCTTTATAAAAGCTGTGAAAATAGTATATAGTTTTGAAATCTTTAAAAATTCAAAACTTTCTCGTTTTAACTCCGTTTTGCACGTTCTTTATATCCACGGTTTTGTATCAGGATGATCTATCAAAATATTATGTCTACAAATTATATAAAAATCTGTACAGTAGCAGTTTATATAAACTGTTATATATAAAAATACTTTTATATATTTAATTATCAAAATCTTATAAAATTCATATCTCCTTCGTTTTAACTCCGTTTTTCAAGTTTCTTATATATTCGAAATCGTCTTGAAATGTACTATTTTAATATCAGGTTTACAAATTGCTTAAAAATTCGTGTCTTTCCAGATTATATATTATGTACGAATATATATATGTTTATAAAATTGTTTTTATAACTTTAATTATTACAAGTCCTTTAAATTAACTAATACAACATAATTTGCATACTTTAAGTCCTCTAGTTTATATCCATCAATTTACGTCCAATATGTCTAAATAAAATGTCCACATCAATTATTTATTTATAAACTATATAAATAAATTATAATAATTAATTATATAAATTATCCAACACTTACAATATATCAAATAAAATATGTTCTTTCATTATAATATATTTTAAACATCTTTTCATCATGAATATGTATTTCTTTGATTATGTATAAACTTGCTTTATTTTATAAACTTTATAAAATAATAACTAGTTGGTGATTTAACAATATAACAAATATATATGTATAAAAATGAAATGATTATGAAAGTTTAGAGTTAATGATAGACCTTATATGAATGAAAGAAGAGATCAACACAAGTCAAAACCTAATTCTTCAACCCAAAATTCTTTATAAAAACCCTAGCTTTGATTCTTATAAACCCTTGATTATACTTAAACCTTTACTTGTAAACACCTTAGAATAACCCTTTAACTAATCTTGTTATACTTGTAAGGTTGTAGAAATAAAAATTATGGAACTCTTTTGGTACCCAATTCTTGCTGTAGGTTTTTAGAGAGAAACAAGAGAAAGAAATTTGATTTTGTTTACAAGAGATAAGTATGTGAATGAAGGCTTGCATTAGGGCTCTATTTATAGTAGAAAGATCTACTAAACCACTAATCAAAACCATGGACATAGGAATGGTTTAGAGCTTAACAAGGACTAGTATTACGTAGGATTAGATGGAATGACTTAGCAAGGACAAGTGCTCTCCTCCTTCCTATGTTGAATTAGAAGTGACATTAGTGGGGTGTTTGATTTTATTAGTTGTGTATGAATAAACATACACGGCTAGAATGGGTATTCATGGGTGGAAATGATATAATTTTGAGTATTGGGTATAATGGTAGGTATTTGTTGAGGTATAGATGGGTTTAAGGGTTTACATGCATGCAAAAATGTAATTTATTGTGAAACGTAAATGTTTTACGTAACGAATAAAAATAAAAAGTGAAAAGTTAATAATTATCTTCATAATAAATATATAACACTAGCATGACGTAAACTTTTATTTGTTTGATGACGGTTTATGTTGAATGCTAATTTTTAGTTTACGCGATTTAACTAAACGATGAAAATTAAAAGTAAACATGTAAAACCCTAAAATAAATAATGGAAAGTTTAAAGCCGTAAAATGACCTAAAATAACGGATTGTTATAGTCTTCCCCCATTAAAGGAGCCTTGTCCGCAAGGGTCAAGACGTGAAACTTGTCGATGTTGCGGAATTTGTGAAGAGATGCAGATACTTCTTTCAAAATTGATCTTCACGTTCCCATGTGAACTCAGGACCTCTCCTAGAGTTTCATCGAACTTTGATAATAGGGATACGGCTTTTTCTTTAACCGCTTGACTTCATGATCCATGATCTCTACTGGTTCTTCAACGAAGTGAATCTTATCATCAATATGTATTTCATCCAACGGAATTGCCAATGGCTCGTCAGATAAACATTTCTTTAAATTGGATACGTGAAACGTACTATGAACCATGCTTAGTTGTTGAGGAAGTTTGAGTCTATAAGCAATGGTTCCTACTTTTGCTAACACATTGAAAGGTCCAATATATCTTAGGTTCAACTTCCCTCATTTTCCAAAATGGATAACCCCTTTCCAAGGTAATACCTTCAACATGACTTTGTCATCAACTTAAAATTCTAAAGGCTTACGCCTCACATCAACGTAACTCTTCTGACGATCAAGCGGCTTGAATCCTGCTTTTGATTTGAATGATCTTTTCAATTGTCTCATAAATAATTTCTAGACCGGTGAGCTGAACATCTCTGACCTCAACCCAGCAAATAGGTGAACGACACTTTCAGCCATAAAGTGCCTCAAATGTCGCGGCCTTGATGCTAGTATGATAACTATTGTTGTATGAGAATTCAATTAGCGGTAAGTGTCTATCCCAACTATTTCTAAATTCTATCACGCAAGTGCGTAACATATCTTTTAGTGTCTGAATGGTTCTTTCGCTTTGTCCTTCAGTCTTCGGATGGTAAGCACCACTCATATCCAAACGAGTACCCAAAGCCTTCTGGAACGACCTCCAAAAAATTGACGTAAATCTACCGTCACGGTCAAAAATGATTGATACTAGTATTCCATGTCTTGTGACCACTTCTTTTAAGTACAATCTTGTCAATTTCTCCATTGAGTCATTTTCCTTCATCGGCAAAAAGTGTGCAGACTTAGTAAGACGGTCTAAAATCACCCAAATGGTATTGTAACCACTTGACGTCTTAGGGAGCTTGGTGATAAAATCCATGGTGATAGTATCCCACTTCCGCTAAGGTATCTCAGGTTGTAATAACAAACCAGATGGTTTCTGGTGTTCAGCTTTGACCATTAAGCATGTCAAACACTTGCTAACATAGGTGGCAATATCGGCTTTCATGTTGGGCCACCAATATAATTTCTTCATGTCTTGGTACATCTTGTCGGAACCCAAATGAATAGAATATTTTGACTTGTGGGAGTCATGTGTTGATCCCTTACTATGATCGATTCTTTAGCTTGTAAAGAGTATGTTACCTTGGATAAATCCTAAATAAAAATGGTAGAAACTTTATGTATATATTAAAGAGTATGCAGAATCTACTCTTCAACACTTAGACGAACTATGAATGTAACAGTAAATATGATTGAACAAAGATGTAACAAAAAGCTCCAATATTATTAAGATCAATAATACGAGTACTCTATCTAGTACTAGGGTTTACAACTTTGAAGCTATGCATGCAACTCTATGAATGAATACAATAACCATAACCTAGGATCTCCTTTTATACACCAAGGAGTCCTTTACAAGATAACTACAAATATTCTAAATATATCTTATACTAATCTTTCTAATAATATAAGATACATACAAAATAAACTAATACATACCTCTTCACACATCTATCTCTTAGGCAGTCTTAAGTCTTCATGTAGCAGTCTTAACTCCTTTAGCAGTGTTAAGTTAGTACTAGTAGTACTAACTTACTCTAGCAGTACTATCTTCAACTCTGATAGTACTAACTAAGCTTGGAAGTATAAACTCTTCCCTTGGCAGTACTAAGTGTGATAAGTTTAATTCCAACAATCCTCCCCTAAACTTGTGATTGTCATCTAAATCTACAAGTTTCTCTGAATTAAACCATCTATGCTGAGAGGATGCTTCCAAACATTTTAGTGTCTTGGTCTGCTTACTTGTATGAAGATTTTCCTTAAAAGCTCATTTTCCATCTCTGAATGTTGATCCACTTTCAGCTTGTTAACCAACATCACAGTCATAATCCTTTTTTACAATGGATAATATTTCTCTACCAGCATGAAAATATCCATTCCTTTCTCTGTAGACATATGATGAACACCACATGTATCATATAACCTCCATGTTAATGGATCATGCATATACCTCTGAATTTTCCATAGTTCATCATTAGCATCAGGTTCAAACAACCTCTTCAGTTCAACCCATAATGCTCTTTCTTTGTCATTAGTAGGTTATGTTGAACTGAATCTTTCTTTAACCAAACTCCATAGCATCACCAAGTTACCCCTGTCAAATACTTTCAGTATCTCCTCAAAGAATTGATATGCTTCTAAATGATTACCAACCCTGATGATCCTCATGTATTTTCTAGATTCTTCAGTGTAAACCTCCTAGACAATGATTAGATATTTGACTTGTAAGGCTTCAACATAAACTTCTTCCACTGAAACTACCATCATCATCATCTATTGTAAATCCTCTTATGACAATTCTTTTTCCTCTTTATCTGGTTGTTCTTTAACTGACCCTGAAGCTTCATTAGTCTTTTGCTTCTTAGAACCTTTATGATTAAGTTCTACTTTTGCAGCTCTCTTAGAACTTCCAACTTTGGTAGAATCAGTAACTGTTGCTTGTGAACTTCTAGCTGCTAATTCTGATGCTCTTCCTCTATCTTCAGTCTCCATGGGTATAAAAGCGTTGACATTCTTCATTGTAGTTTCAAATAATTCCTTAAGCTTATCAAAAGAATATATTTTCAACTGCCGCAGTGTATGACTTCCCATGTGCTTGATGTAATTAACCATATAATTCCTCTGTTGAGCTTGCGTCATGGGCTTGTTCCTCTTTGCTTCAGCTTTTTGTGCAACAAAATATCTCTTTCTCTGATTAACAAGATCTACAAGCATCTTTGCTTGATCAACTTCACTGTACTTGTTCTTTTCCTCTGCTTGTAGTCTCTGAGTTAGCTCTTCATCAGCTTCAAATCTTGCTCTAATGTTTTCCTATTCTTCCTTAGTAAAAGATTTAGCTGCTTCATGAACTCTAGCCATCCTTTGTCTTTCTTCTTCATCCAGTTCCTCTTGTAGTCTCATAGCTGCTTCATGACCAAGCCTTTCTTGTTCTTGCTGTAATTTTGTTCTCTTAGTCTGTTCATTATCATATTCCTCCATTTTACCTTTACCTTTATCTTTGACTACAACTGGTAAAGGAATACTGATGTTAACTTCTTGAACCATATCAGCAGTACTAACTGGTATTTACGCACCAGCAGTACTAACTGATTCTTTAGCAATACTAAATAACCTACTAGCAGTACTAATTCCACCACTGCCAGTACTAACTACCCTTCTTCTTCTAGTATAAGTGTGAACATTTTCTTTAGCTGCATCTGCAAGTACCTTAGCTGAACTAAAGACTCCCAACTAATCTTTAGGTTGATCTTCTTGACTATGTGCCTCCCCTTGAGCACTAACCTATGTAGGAGTAACCAAAGTAACTCCTGCATCTTGATCAATTTCTTTTATCATACTCCTCCCCTGTTTGGAAGGATCCTCTTCTTCATCATCAAAAACAACAAATTTTGCTCTCTTTCTAGCTTGGCTTGTCTTGACAATCTTCTCTAACTTTTTCACCTTCATGATAAGCTTGGTATAAGCAGCACCATATACTTGCTTAGTTTGCTTCAAATCTACCTCTAAGCTTTCCACTTTCTTAGACAATGTTGTACATAAAACCGTCTATTCTTGTATTGTCATACTGCCCTCATCACTTCCAAGTGTGTGAACTCTTAGGAGAGGTAAATCATAGGACTGTGTACGTACCCTCTCAGACCTAGTCTGAGCAATGGAACCCCCCATGGCTTTTTGGCACCTAGGACTACCACCTGTACCAATTTCCTGAGGAAGATGCACATTAGGCATTGCCGTAGATTGGGTCTTATTTATGTTACCACAAGCCTGCTTTGCATCTAAGCTAGCAGTAGTGGTAGCCCTTTCTACTTTGTCATCCCACTCCTCATAGACAGCCTCATTTGGTACATTGGGTATAGGCTCACTAGTCTGAGGTAACTTAGTGACCTTGTGTAAGGCTTGCCTAGGTGTTTGAGTCTTTTGGTGTGATGATGATACAACATTAAGGATTGGTTCTTCATTAGTAGGTTGAGCAGTAGAAGGTGGTGGTTTTTAACGGGCAGTGTACCCGATCGGGTAGAGTTTCGTGGTAAGTAGGGTGTCGAACACTAAGAGCGAGGTCGTTAACCTTATATTCTATCAGTATTTTAATTAATCTAATTAAGTTTATTCTAATTACTTGTTAAACCTATGTTATATACGTTTCTAATGGTAATGGGGGTTTTCAGCCTGAGAGACTGGCACAGGTTTTATGGTGACAATAATCAATTCTAAACACAATAAATATGCAAGAAAACAATAAGAAGATAAAAGAGCGGTACAAGCCAAATGATAGAAAACAATATTAGCCATATTAAATCCGATTAAACGCTGGTTTGTTTATTTAGTGCAATGATTTCTTATCTCGAAGCGGCATATCATTCTTAAGACTTAGGCGGGACATCATCCTAAACCTAGACACGTTGAATCCTGTCACAATTAACGTATCCGCATAAAGCATCCTTTTAGTTTAATTATAATCTATCTAGGGATTAAAGCAATGGTGATCTTGATAAACCCTATCCCATCGAGACTTTACCCACTCACTGTTTGACGGTATTTTATATACTGGTAGTTCACTGTTCAAATCTTTATCAATTAATCAAGAACTTGTTAAAACATTATGGGTCACCTGCCGGTCCAACTAAGCTCATAATTTAAAGACAAAGACAGACCATTATTTGTGATCTTATTGCTCCAGTAATATAAAACACGATATGGAGAGCTATCCCAGTATCCAGCTCACTTGTTAGGCGTAACTAGACCCAGTTGAATGATTGGTCGCATATTCAAACATGTAGACAAGTATCATGTGATTAACATAATTAAACTTTTAACGATAATATAAGAAATTGATTTTAAAACAAACCAAATATTAAATCTTCATTAAGATGGCTAATACCCTAGGGTATTAGCCCATAACCATTGTAATTATACAAGTGTGATCAAATAACCAAGGTAAACTAAACATTTTACCGAACGATACCAAAAATTAAATGATTACAAGAGTATAGGAATTACACGGTGTCTTCTATGGAATTGTGATTGATGCTTGACCTTTGGTTGCTCTTCTTTTCTTTAGAAAATCGTCTTTTATGTGTAGGGTTTAGAGAATATGATTTTGCACACTGAACACTCATTTTTAATCTTCTATTTATAGTGTCTGAAAAAGGTTGGATACGCCGTATTGAGCTAGGCCAATATAGCGTATTGGGGTGTTTCCCTTGGAGTGCGCGCAAAGTTTATAATCAATCTGACATATCTTCCCAAAATATATTTATTCACCAAATCTCTGCATAGTTATCCAGCTGGATACGGCGTATAGGTAAATGTGGATACGTCGTATTGGGAATTGTTTATACTCTTTTTCTTATAAAGAATTGGCGCTGATACATCGTATTCCTTTTCTGGATACGGCGTATTGGTCAGAAATAAGCAATTTTCAAATGTCATCGTTTTAGCTCCAAAATATGTGCCTTTTAGCATGTCTTCACAAATCACTCCTTAATTACTGCAAATAACACTTTTAAGCAATTAAGTACAAATTCTTGCAATAATTATATAAAAGTGGGTAACTTATTTGGGATAAATGATGGTATAAATGTAACGTTATTTGATGTCATCAAATATCCCCCACTTGAATCCTACTTGTCCTCAAGTAGACGCTAGATTATATTGAAAATATATCCCAACCGAAGTCAAGGATTTTTCTGTTTAAGCACTTCTTTCGTTATAATCTCACTTGTACAAGACCAAACACCTCACGAAATATGGAAATAAAAACACTCAGATCACTCAACTAATCTAGGGTGTAACATTTAATGGTACGCTCATTTGCTTAGTCGTGATTAGCTTCATATGATAAGCTTGGCAAGGATACACATCTCCACCACTAGAGCTAAGGAGAAACAAGTCAAAAGGTAAATTGGGTTTTTATATAAGGCTAAGGTGATCATTCTAACAATCTTTCACCGATAGTACCACACCAACAAGGCAGCTGAAGAACACATACACGGCCGTAACGTAGGAATAGACATGTGTATTTGATTACATCCTCATTCGAGTTTAACCAAGGGTTAGGATGAAGAACGATATAGGGTAGGGATCTTCTAGCTTTCACCAAAAGTAATAAACCAACAAGGTGGCTGAATCACGCATACATGGCCGCCGACAAAATAGACATTAATGACTTGATCTCAACCTCGTTCGAGTAAAACCTAAGTTAATTGCTAGGAATGGGAATCAAATTGTTGTTAAATAAAATTCACAAAACAAATAGATTAAGCTTGAACAAATAAGGTAGTTGCTAGTAACTTTTCCCGACCGTTCATGATAAAGACTCAAAATATATACAAACGCCTCGATCATAGAGATGACAAAGACAACCTAAGTTGGCGTTCCCATAACGGTCAACTTCCCGAACATCCCAAACTTACATACTTTTACAAAAGTGGTGATATCGGCCACTTAATACAAAACTATACATCGTTGATTTTTAATCCACGAATAATCGATCCGTCCAAGTATTTCATCGGTTTAAATTTAACGAATCGACTATCAATCATCCTTCTCTTTTTTTGATGCATTTTCTATTTTTTCTTCTCTTATTTTTTATTTTTATTTTTTTTCATAACATAAACCTCGGTGCAATTTCACCGTCTTCACAATCATAATTATCCGGATAATTTTTCCTTTAACACTTCTTCTTCGGACATAATACATAATCGTGAGAGTAGCAAAATACACGAGCTACATATTTTTCCATTGCATTGTGCAATTCCCCGACTTAATCGGAGATAGAAAATTTCACTTTGACATAAGAAATACAAAACTTTACACAAAAGCAACTAGCAACTTTGATTAAATAGGATTAATCTACAGGGTAGGCTAAGGTGTAAAGGTGTAATGAAATAGACATATGGTGTGAAAAAGACAGGAATAGCTCAACAGGTTTTTCTAGGGGATCTTACTCTTATAGTAAGAGTAAGCAAAGGGTTACACGGAATTTAACTAACCAGTGTAGTTAGTTAATTTTACAACATTTGGGCTTTTTGGTGTATTCCTAGAAATTTACCACTTAAGAATGTTTCTCCATCTAAGTCCATAGTACTCATTGTTGTGGTCTCGAGTGATATACCAAGCCAAGTGCTAAAGTCTACTACATCACCGGCACACTCATAATTTTTGTGGAATTTTTAGTAAACGTTTAGAAACGGAATAAGCTTAATTCTCACAATTTAGTATTAAGGGTTATAGTGCGTGAGGTCATGTAACTAGTAATTTTTACAAAAGTATGCTAGAAAAATTTTAAATTTGGCATATTTAAGCGTATAGCATATTATTTGTAAAATAAAGGATAAGTAGGCATTCTAATTCTCCTCCCCCACTTAAATTATACAACGTCCTTGTTATATAGATAAAATTGTTAAAGAAAAAGGAAATAGAATTATAACGAGGAACTCCCCTGATATGTTGCTCGGGATTTGATTCTCAACTTGAAGTTCTTAGAGCAAAAGTGTGTTGACCGAGGCATCAGAATGCTCGTACGAGTTCAACACATGTCTTTTTCAGAGTATACCATATCGTCGATTTCCTTATAGCAAGGTCCTGCATAAAAGTTTAGAAGACAAAAGTGCAATTCCTATCTCGGTTATACAATGGTTACAATGCAGGAAAACAATTAAACACACAACTGTACAGGGATCAATACGCCATATCCCAAACCCAAGGATACACCGTATGGTTCTGGTAAAAACAATTAAAAAATTTCAAAGTACTGGAAATTAAATTACAGACTAATAACATCCAAACACAAGCTGACTCCAACGCCGTATCCAAGGGGTTCGATACGTTGTATGGAGTGTCTGGGAAGACAGACTTGTGCAAACAATTAAAAATGCGAAAACAATTTAAAAACAACCGGGTCGTCTCCCGGGAAGCACTTTTGTTTCAGCCAGTCGTTAAGTTCAACGTTTTTTTCTTCTCTTCATTTCATGCGAGTTACGGTCCATCCACGATCTTTTTTATTGAAGAGTTCGTGGTAAATGCAAGACATGCTGCCATGGGTTTTTTCCACAGTACTAATTTTGCTTGGACCAACAGTGATGAATTATTTACATGTTCCTATCAAATACCGTACGAGAGTGAATTCTTTAGTTTGGCACAGCTCGTCTGGGTTGCTGATGTCATGATGAGCGAGAATTGGTATCAAAGAGTAATCTCTATCTATAATTTCATAAAGGTCTTTTACATCTTGCGCATCCAAGTAAGGTTTGAAAAATAAATTTGAGCATGTCTTTTTGTTGTTTTCCTCGCATGGGTTCGTCGTATATGATATAAAGAGCAGGTTGAAGGGTAAATCGTAGAAATAATGACAGAACTAACTAGGGAGGAGTACATGACAAAAACCCAAGAGGATTACTCGTCGGGTGTTTCTAGACCAAAATTTGATAAGGATGCTAAATTTAAATTGAAAGGTCAATTGCATAAGGAATTACGTGACCATACTTTTTGTGGATCGAAAAATGAAGATGCAAATGAGCACATCAAAAGCATTCTTGATATAGTTGATTTATTTACTACCCCAGATGTGACTATGGATCAGCTTATGCTTTGTGTTTTCCCTATTACACTTACTGGAGCTGCAAGTAGATGGTTAAGGAACGAACCTGCTGGATGAAACTCTTTACCCACCTTCACGTACTTCTAAAAAGATAGAGGAAATCAATAATTTTTAGCAAGAGCCGGATGAAACTCTTTACCAGGCTTGGGAACGATTCAAGGAACTTTTATTGAGACATCCTCAACATTACTTAACCAGTATGTAGGAAGTGATCCTGTTTTACAAAGGATTGGATGTGCCCACTAGACAGATTATTGATTCTAAGGGAGGTGTGCCTACAATGAAGGCAGATGATGCTAAGAAAGCCATCCAAGAAATGGCTGATTATTCTCAAAAATGGCATAATGGGATATCTACTAGAAATAAAAGTACTAATACTTCTGATGGATTAGCTGTTATTCAAGCTCAACTAAACAATCTTGGCAGGCAAATCAAAAAAGTAAATGAAAGAGTGTATGATGCTTAAGTAGGGTGTGAATTATGCAGTGGACCTCATTACTCTAAGGATTGTCCACTAAAGGAGGAAGGAAAGATACTTAAAGAGGCATACTACACTCAGTTTGGAGTACCATTCTCAAATTCAGGAAGATATAGAGCAACTGCTTCAGGATTCTACCAAAGAGACAATAGAAATCCATCATATCAAGAAAGAAGACCAACAATGGAAGAATCATTAAGTAAGTTCATGGTGGAATCCGCGAAAAGACATGATGAAAACTCTTCTTTGATTAAGGAAATTCGAGCCTCAACGGATGCTGCAATCAGAAACCAAGGAGCCTCAATTAAATCATTATAGATTCAAATTGAGCAAATGAGCAAGGTACTTCAAGAAAGGGGATTTGAAAGTCTTCTTAGCTCAACTGAAACAAACCTAAGGGATCATGTCAAATCAATTACTACTACTGAGGAAGCTGATACAACTTTGATACGCCGTATTGGACCTAATCAATACGCCGTATCGAGTCTTAGAGAGGATGGCAATATGCCATTGATCGAGCTTAGCCGAACAAGTGTTCCTTTTCCTGGTCATTTGAAAGAAAAAATTTATGATGAAAAGGAAATATTGATGAAATTGAAGAAGCTACAAGTCAATTCAACAAAACCTGCTAAAACCTTAAGGAGATTGCTAAAGGAAAAATCATGGATCGAAGAGGAGATGAAAGCAACAATGCACTAACATTTCTCAACAACTCTTAAAGATAATATACCTCAGAAAGGAAAATACTGATGTGCTGTCGTATAGGGTCAATTTAATGATTACCAAGTTTTGAATTTATATTTAGCCGACTTATCTTAAAACAACACTTTAACGGGCAGTGTACCCGATCTGGTGGAGTTTCGTGGTCAGTAGGGTGTCGAATACTAAGAGCGACGTCGTTAACCTTATATTCTATTAGTATTTTAGTTAATCTAATTAATCTAGTTAACTCTAATTACTTGTTAAACCTATGCTAAACCTAGTTCTAATGATAATGGGGGGTTTTTAGCCAGAGAGATTGGCATAAGTTTTATGGTGACAATAATCAATTCAAAACACAATAAGCATGCAAGAAGATAATCAGAAGATAAAAGAGCGGTACAAGCCAAATGATAGAAAACTGTATTAGCCATATTAAATCCGATTAAATGCTGGTTTGTTTGTTTAGTGCAATGATTACTTATCTGGAAGAGGTATATCATTCTTAAGACTTAGGCGGGACATCATCCTAAGACCTAGACACGTTGAATCCTGTCACAATTAACGTATCCGCAAAAAGCATCCTTTTAGTTTAATTATAATGTATTTAGGGATTAAAGCAATGGTGATCTTGTTAAACCTTAGCCTATCGGGTTACCCACTTACTGTTTGATGGTATTTTATACACTGGCACCTGCCGGTCCAATTAATTAAGAACATACTTGTTGAAACATACGGGTCACCTGCCGGTCCAACTAAGCTCATAATTTAAAGGCAAATATTGAACATTATTTGTGATCCTATTGGTCCAGTAATATAAAACACGATATAGAGAGCTATCCCAGTATCTAGATCACTTGGTCAGTATCACTAGACCCAGTTAAATGATATGTCGCATATTCAAATACGTAGACAAGTATTAGGTAATAAACATAATTAAACAATCAACGATAAATTAAGCAATCAGATTAAAACAAACCTAACACTAAATCTTCATTAAGATGGCTAATACCCGAGGGTATTAGCCCACAACGATTGTAATTATACAAGTGTGATCAATTAACCAAGGTAAACTAAATGTTTTACTGAACGATACCAAAAATTAAATGATTACAAGAGTATAAGAATTACACAGTGTCTTCTATGGTATCATGATCAATGCTTGTCCTTGGCTGCTCTTCTTCACTTCAGAAAATCGTCTTTTATGTGTATGGTATAGAGAATATGATTTTGCACACTGAAAACTCATTTTTATGTCTTCTATTTATAGGCTTTGAAAATTGGTGGATACACCGTATTGAATGAGGTCAATACGGCGTATAGGGGTAATTTCCTTGGAGTGCGCTCAATCAAATATATCTTTCCTTCTTTATATTTATTACAGGATCTTTGATCGTTTATCCAGGCTGAATACGGCGTATGTAGGCAGTAGGATACGTCATATTAGGAATTGAGTATGCGTGTTTTCTTGTGAAGTCCAGGCGCTGATACGCCGTATCTTGTTTGCTAGATACGGCGTATGGGGTCAGAAATAAGTAATCTTCAAATATCATCGTTTAAGCTCTAAAATGTGCGCCTTTTAGCTTGTCTTCACAAAACACTCCATAATTACTTAAATTAACAACTTTAAGCAATTAAGTAACAATTCTTGCAATAATTATATAAAAGTGGGTAATTTATT
>BQNB010010440.1:71731-83976 GCA_026074375.1 Tanacetum coccineum | reverse complement strand
CCAATGAGTTGTCTTCATCAACCATAAAGAAGTACCACCAACCATGAAGCAATTGTCCTTATCCCCAAACGAACTCATCTTGTTTTTTTACATTAAAACAAAAGCACTTAAACACAATAGATATAAAGTTAATAATTTTGAAATGACAAAGAGATTTGCAGGGCGGAGGGACCAGATATTGGTTCTTTTTCAAAAATAAAACCTTAAGTCTTCCATTAAAAAAAAGAGTATGAAAAAGCCCATATGCAAGATTTGAATATTGAACATGTTAAACTTTAGTTATTAAGATTCATATTCACAGGCCAAAGTATGATCATGTCGCGTTAAGGTTATCAAAGGACTAGAAGTCTAAAATGATTGTCCAATAGGAAACATTATAAACAAGTTGTTAGATACTACTATAAGATTGATACTACATAAGATTAAGTGTAATAGAGATGATCATGTCGCGTTTGTGTTAAAAGAAAAGAAACACAAAAATGATTGTTTGGTGATTTGTTTAAAAAAAGAATAAAAAAAAACTTGTGTATGATTAGTAAGAGTGTGTGTTGCGAAAAGGGGATGAAGGAGATGCATTTGGTAACATGCGGGTAACCAAGGACATGCGGTAACGGTCTAATGATTTAGCAGCAATCTCTACCCATTTGCTATAATAGTCTCGACCCATCTATACTACTATATAAAGCATTTATAATGTGGGACCCATTAAAAATTAAGATAAAAAGGTGCAATCTTGACCATCCATTTCATTTTTGGGAATCACATCATAAAGTGACATGTGTCACCTTTTGATTAAAAAATCACCTTTATTTTCAAATTGAAATATCTTTTTATCTATTTAATTTTATTTTGATCTAATTTCATCATATTTTTTAAAATTTTATGCTCTTTAATTCAACATCCATTTTGATATATTTTTATAATTTTTTTATATTTTAATGGGTTTATTTTATGTTAATTTATATTTTTTTACAACTTTAATCTTAATTAAATATAAACTTTATACGTTAAAACTATATACTTTTGGAGAGAGTGTTGTCTTTTTACATGCGAGAATGATGATGTTAATATGGTGTTGCGAGAAAGTTACGGGAAACCCCAACGAACACATACATTTGTGAAACGAAATTACTAAGCGGGTAGGAATTTACGTAAAAAGTTGAGTTAGTAAATTTTTTATTGCCGCCGCTATGCGCGGGTAACCAACTAGTTTACTATAATGATCGGAATATGTCTTGTTGTATGTCCTTTTTTACAATAAATACGATCTTCAGTGAATGTACTACTTATGATTCACAAAATTTATTTAGGTGCTACTATAAGAGTATAAGGACCTCTTTGGCCCATTTTTTATAAGTAATAACAACTTTGTATCTCCTTACTTAAACCACTTTATATCTTTTTGTTTACAGCATAATATAATTTTTATCAGTTTTTGTTTCGTATTTTTTGTCAGTAATATTTTTGGCTTATTAAACTTTATATTTTCTGTTTCATACTTTCAGTTTATAATTTTTAAATATAAACAAAATTATAAAATAAAATAAAAAACTAAAAAAAAACATACAGGGGGTATTGCTGTATTGTTGGTGTTTTAGAAATACCAATAACCCATCCCAAAAAACATTTAGGGGTATTGTTGTATTGTTGGTGTTTTACAGATACCAATAAATATTGTTTTTAGCTTCTTCTATGCTTTTTAAAAAGGAATTGATTTTCATACTTTTATTATTGATTGAGACATTCCGATTACTGCATTAAACAGTTATATCTTACTTTAAATACTTATATAGTGAGTGCAAATAAAAAAAAATTGTGCAAATCACCTCCCTTTTCAAAAGGGTAGTGTACAAATAACACTAGTTAGTGGATAATCGCACCCCTTAACTCACTTTTAACTATAAGAGAATTCTTTTTATCGTTTGAACTTCCGTGTTTATTGTATTTTAATACTTTTGAATTATTAAAGTTTATATTTCTATTCCTTATTTTCAGTTTCGGGGTTTTATAATAAAAATAATAAAGAAAAAAAGGGTGTCCTCCAGAATCCATTTTGGAGGGTATGAATAATCAATTCCTTTTAAAACATGTGATTTTTATACTATTAACATTTTTATGTAGATGCTATGTAACAACTCTACATTGATGATAGCAGCTAAGAAGTTTGAGCAGTCGAAAGTGGTGGGCTACCAATAGCTTCGACCATTATTTTTAGTTGAAATCAAAAGGTATTTAGTAACTAGTGACTATGAGACCTGTGCATCTCCTGGGCCAATTCTAGTAACATGGGTTTTAGACAAAGAGCAGATCTAAAATAACACAAACATATAGCAGTAGCTTTCAAGCACAGCCGTATACGAAAGTGTGCGAGGTGTGCTACCGTATAGGGCCTCACATATTTAGGGGCCTCAAAATTTACATTCCGTTATATAATCGGGGCCTCAAATTTCACTTTGAAAAAAAATTGTTAACGTAATATTATTATATGTTGGAAATATTTGTTACATTTGAAGCTAGATCATTAAAATACTATGGTTTTTATTTCAACAACTAGCATAACATATATTTAATCATCATATTTAGTTATCACATAAGTTTTTGCACAAAGCCTCCGCTAGCTTAGCTACGTCACTGCTTTCGATTTCAATTTTCCCTAAATCTCATGCCAGAAAAGTGACCCCAAATTGGAATGATGGCATAATGGCACATGGATCATTCAAGAGTATATTTAGCAAGAAAAAACAGAATCAAGCGTGAATTGACAATTGAAGCAATGAAAATGACTAGTTACCCGAAGATGTTCCCAAAAATCTGAACAGTGATGGAGATGTAACGATAAGATTAGACTCGTCCATTCGATCACAACACATTCTTTTTGTGGATTTTCAGTACAACTACTCTTATTTCAGAATCAATGGTTTTCATTACGATATATGAGTAGGAAGCAATGACCATAACAGGATTTTCAACCCAAGAATGTGCTACCATGAGCATGTAGGTCGATGATCGTTATATGAACAAAAGGAAACACCCCAATTTCCTGCTACAAGCATGTCGAAATTGACCTTTGTTAAGTAAATGTATGCTATTTTTTGTTTTGGGCAATGATCAAGATTCTATTATTCAATGAAAAAAAACACATAATGGTAATCCACACACAGTCTAGAGCATTGTTTACATGTTAAAACGATACAACTGAATCTTGCAATAAAGTAGAAAGCTAAACTGTGATTGAAAAACCTGAAATCAAACTCAGATTTGTTCTTCTCACTGTGTAGCAACCATTGGATTCAACTAATCAACACTTCTTGAGCACCTCTCGTCGGCCGAAAAGCAGCAAACTTTTCCTGTAGTTAATGTTAAAATGTTTTCAGTAGCCGATAATCAATTTTAGTGTTGAATAGAGCAATCTGATCCTGATAATTTTAATCTGAAATAAGCAGTTTTCAGTAATGAGATAGGCTAATATTATCTTTTTTTTTCATTAATGCGTAAGGGGTGTCTAGGATTGCTTATTGTAACAATGGACGTCTTTTAAGATAACAAGATGAGCATTTTAGAATTCGCTATTCTCAAACTGATTATTCAAAACTATTGCTTCACAATCATATAATCAACAATCTCAAACACACTTCAAAGTGTATACCAGCTGTACCAAAACACCATTAACAGAAGAGCAATTTCTAAGAAGCAATCCCAAACGCCCCTAAGGTTATTCAATACTAATAAAAGTATGTTCCAATTGCATAATGTAATCCCAAACACTGCCTAATAAAAAAGAACACAGAACTGAATCAAATTAGCAACTGACCTTTAGAAGAGAGCGTTAAGAAGAATGTTGATGAATCAATGGTGAGAATCCGAGGAACCAGACGACGGCTTATCAGAAACGCCATCGTGCTCCTCATCATCACCTTGTATTCGTGCCGGAAGTTGATACCCCGAAAACCCACCTACACTGGAATTAAATCCAGTCATAGAAGACGGGTAATGGAAAGCTAGGCCTTGATGCTGATCAATCCCCACACCCGAGAACGGCTGTGGGTCCACCCAGGCACGAACCTGAGGCGTGTTACTGGACTGAAGGGGTCCCCTCTGAGAAACATAGTTAAACAGCTGACTATTCGTTTGGCCAGTTTGGCCAAACAACGGCTGCAGAAACGGCGTAGTTTGTGCTGAACCAAACACAAACCCATTCGGAACACCGTCCCCACTTCCTCCACCACCACCATAAGCTATCAATCTTTGAAAACCACCGCTCTCTGGCCAACCTGACCCATCAAAGAACATATTGTTATTACCATTACTATTATTACCCTGCTCACTTTGGTGATGATTTTCTGGTTGTTGGTGATGGTGGTGTTGTATTGGATCTTGCACTGATTGAAGTGAAAGCTTCAGATCTTGAACTTGACTACTCCCAGTTCTCGAACTCATATCTAACGGTGTAAAACCTCGGTGAAACTGCATATTATTATCCACAGGAGCTGCAGATGAACCACCCATAGGAAAAAAAGATTTTACTGAATCTAATGAAGTAGGCAAAAAGCTAGAATTTTGATTAGTAACCATTTGATTATCAACAATTTCATCAGCTTGGTTATGCTCAAAATTCACAACTGGTGTGGAATCAATAGTGGGTTTCCAAGGTGGAAGTTCAGCAAGTTCATCGATAGCGGATTTAGCTTTTTTAATAAGCCAATCGACCGCCTTGCTAGGTCTGTCGTAGCCAAGGCGGTCTTGTACATCATAAAACTGGATAGCCGTGTGTGCAGATAAGCGCACACGGCGGTCCCTAGGTCCTTTGGCAGTGCACACTTTACTATGCCTGTCCTTGCGACCTGTGGACCGTACAATGTGTCCACCTTCAACTTCTACTATCTCTCCTCCACGGACAGGGTTTCTTAACCCCGCCCGTTTTAACCTGTTTGGTTTTTCCTCTTGGTTGTAGCTATTGTAGTCAACATTTTCCTCCATTTTTCCCGGGAAACTAGGGGCATATTCGTGTTTTTCCACTTGATCTGCTACATTCAACTCTTGTGGAGTATGATAAGATTGAAGGTTATCTTGCAAATGATAAAAGTTATTCCTATGAGAATCCAGATTCAAAATAACAATAAAACTAAGAAAACTTTTTTTTTTTCTTACAAACTATATACTAAAAACAACATCAACAGCAATAAAAATGAACAAAAACCCTTTTTTTTCTTTTTTTATATTTTAGAACAAAAACCCTTTTGTTTAGACAAATTTAATGCAATGCTAACATAATTCTGAAACTGTAACAAAAGGGCTGCTGTTTGCTGACATATATAATATGATAAGCCCACCAAAAGGCTTAAAAAGGCATAGCTCCATAAACATAAAAAAGAAGTGAATAGCCTAACCCATCTATAAAACAGGCTATATGAATCATAGACTAGCTATTTATGTTGTGATAGGACAAAATTGTGGTTTGTATATGTGGTGGTATTGTGTGGGTGGTTTGTGGTGGTTGTGAACAGTAAAGTTGTATTTGAAGGGGGGATGATAAAGATTTTTAGAGAGGAAGACATTATTAAGTTTGGGTCCTACAAGAAAGAGAAGCCTTTTGGATGGCAGTGGGTCAGAAAAAGATCAATGGATGGTATTAATGTTTACAGACGGTTTAAGACTAAAATTATTCATATTTATTGTTTAATGTTTATCCGTATTATATAAAGCATTTACAATGTGGGTTCTATCAAAAATTAAGATAAGAAGATGCAATCTTGATCATCCATCTTATTTTAGAAAATCACATCATAGAGTGACATGTGTCATTTCTTAATTAAAATATCACTTTTATTTTCAATTTGACGTATCTTTTTATCTATTTATTTTTTTTATGATTTAATTTCACCGTATTTTCTAAAATTTCGTGATCTTTAATTCAACATCCATTTTGATATATTTTTATAAATTTTTAGCTTTTCATATTTTTAGTGAGTTTATTTTGAATTTTTTAACAACTTTAACTTTAATTTAAATACAAACTTGATTTGTAAAAGATATATACTTTTGGAGACAATGTTTGATGGGTAAGAGAGTGTGTGGGTCTTTATACAAGCGAGAATGATGTCAATATGATGTTGCGGGAAATCTACGGAAACCCAAACAAACGAATTCTCTGAGCGGGTAGGGAATTGCGAAGCGAGTTGGGTTAACAATTTTTATCGCCGCCGCTATGCGCGGGTATCCAACTAGTAAAATTATTAATTCAAGCTTTTTTTTCATTTTGCAAAATGATCCCATAACTTTGGTAGAAGGAGTGCTCTCTTATCTTTTGATTAGGAAAGCGGTACATACTGACTTTAAATATTTTTGTTTGTGTTATATAATACTTAATGATTTGATTGGTTTTTAAATGTATTTTCATTGTTATAATTTTCAACAAATATTATATAACACAAACAAAAATATTTAAAATCAAAATTGAAAGAAAAAAAACTTAAAAAGTTAATAGGGGACAATAATTTTAAGACTGAGGGAGTAATATTTAACTGATTTGAATAATGTCTTTAAGATTATTTAGGCTACCGCAATAGTGACTCTAAGCGACCTTCATTTTTCCTACTACATTAACTTTCTCTTTTCTGCGACTTACAGACGACCTTTTAAGCCCAGTGAGGCGACCGACAACTTTTTTATTTTTAAACACATTTTTTACATTATATATAATTATATATCACCTACATTTCATTTTCAATACACACTACTTTCATTTCAAAACACACATAAACGGTAATATTTCTTACCGTTGAAGAAAGCATACGTTCAAAAATATTGTGATGAAGACGATGCCGCTCGTCAGGAAGCTATTATCGCTGTAAGTAAGTTGTTTGACCAAAGCATACGCGGCGAAACAAGCTTTTAGGGAACAATATGCTTCTTGCAAAGACATTCCGCAAGAAAGAGATGATGTGATTGACAAATTTTTTAAAGACGAAGCCTCGAAAGATTACAAGGTTGAACGAAAGTTGTAGAAATGTGTGCAAAAAATACAAGATAATATCAGTCACAAAATCCGTTGGATGCACGAAGAAAACAAGTAGGGTGATTTGTGTTTTCGTATCGTATCGTTATTTGAATTTTTATTTCAATGTCGTATTCTACTTTGTATTTCAATGAATAAAATTACGTATTATGCTTTGTATCTTCCTCGCTGTAAATAAATTGTCATTCATTTAAATAAAAATAAAAATTACAATACGAAATTTCAAAAACAATACGAAAACACAATAGACCTATTTGTTTTTTTAAATGCATCTAAACAAATTTTGGTATGCATTTAATGTTCTATCTTTCCCGCTTTTCTAAACAAAGCATTATGTATCTCATAATCTTTATCAAATTCTTGTTTCAAATAAGTTTCGATCAAAGCATGTTTCTCTTGTAGAATATCACTGCATTCATCGTATGCTTTCCTCCGATCATCTTTAGCTATGCTTGCATTTTCAAATTCAACAACTAAGTTCATAATTGCTAGTTGACGAACTTTATCCTCAATTTGTTTATGAACCATAGCTTTTATTTCATCGACGTTATGTGGAAGCGAACAAGCCATTTAAGAACTTTGGTAGAGATTAAAAGTGTATATAAATTGTATATAAAATGATAAAATAAATAGGGTATTTATAGTGTTAAAAGGGGCCAAAATTAAAAAGTTTTAAAAAGTTTTTTTATTATCAAAATGATACATTTTTTGACATTTTGTGGAGTACACAATCCGTCGACAATGCGACGGATCCTCCTCTTTCTCCTTCGAGCAACCCTCAGCTATCGGAATACCATAATGGTGGCGACTCAGTCTGCGCTCGGGCGACCCAACAGATCGACCGACCACTATGGACAGCCTTATGGGAAAATCAACATATGCAGTGGCTCAAACCAAATTGTCGCTTTAGCACTACTTTAATAGAGTATTTCTTTTTTAACTTCTCTTTCACTAAGAAACTAAAAAACACTCTCTCCGGTAACACAAGCCAAAACCCAACTTTTGGGTCTCACAATTTTATTTTGTTTTTTTGTTTTTTTAAACCAACTAATTTACTATTCATACAAATTGTTGGGCCAATTAAGTGCCCAATTGTTGCTGCCTAGATTTAAACATAAATTAGGCTAAGTGTTGAAGACTCGCTGAGTGCAAAACATCAGCGAGTAATGAAGGACTCGCTGGGTGCAAAGCATCAGCAGACAGTGAAAGACTCGTTGAGTGCAAAGCCTCAGCGAGCAAACTCAGACGTATTCAAGTCAGAGACATCATCAAGAAAGTCGAAGATTACTTGAAGACATATTCGTCAGCTGTGATGGATATCAGCTGATATGTAGGTGAAATACGCTGATGGTTATAACGAGATTCAGGGGTGGCAATAACTTGATAATCATATTACCCTTTGAAGAAGAACAAGCTAAACTTGTGATTCTCTCTAAGTGTGGTTTGGGCGGGATAATTTAATAAAGCATAATGGCGGGACAAATGTCCTTGAATTAAAGCCTGTACCTAAGTACGAAGTTGGTAAAAGTAGTGAATTTGGCAGAACTGTTCACTAAAGGATGGGCGGGATGTTTCCAAAAAGGACGTGCATTTAATGCAGACATACTTCACCACATGATTCTTGATACATCCCAACTACTCCCACTAAGGAAGCAACCTCGTATCACTATAAATAGAGAATGTTGTAAGGAGTAAATGCGATCACTTTTATTGGTGTTGTTATTATAGGCATTTATTCCTATGTCGAACTTACACATTAGTTAGTTGATCCTATCAGTAGGACTATACAGGTTCGCTTGTAAATTTAATACTCTGTCAAGTTTACTTGTTCGAATGGTAATCTTACATTGTCATTTAACAACTGCGATACATATCATTTTGTAATACTTTGATTATATCAATAAAGCATTACACGATTTGAAAAGTTATTACTTATGTTATTTACTTATAGATAAGTGTTATATTTCTATAGAGACGTGTTAATTAGGACTTTCAAATATACAAATTACAATAGGAAAATAAAAAAATACGATAAAAAAACAAAAGAATACTTAACATAGATGACTAATTTCTCATTCTACATTTTGCTCGAATTTCTTCTTTTTGTATGTTGATGATTAAGGTATCATCCTCTAAATGCTAGTGCCGAAAAATTTAAGTTGTTGTCGCGTCCTTCACTTTAGTCACCACGTACATCTTTTGAGCGGCCTCCCGTTTGAGTATAAATTCATTTTGTAAAGTCTCCACAAACTCTTGCGGGTAACTCCCCTGTGGTGCCCGACGTGGTTTAGAAATCCAAGTTAATTTCAAAGATATGAAATTGTAATATCTTAAATCCAAAACCGCGCCCCTCACGAAAAGGGAATGAATCACATAAATTCTCTCACTAAACTAAGTTTTTATTTTTAGGTGATCACTCAATAACTCAGTCGTGGCGAACAAACTATCATAGGCTTGAACATGTTTCACTTCTCCATCGCTAGAGTCTATGTCTAATCAGTTTTTAAAGGCAATAATGGGTGGACACAATTGTAAAGGATTACGAGGTGAATCATCCTTATAATGAAATCCTTACCAATACCAATATTTCAGAAAAGGCGACAAAAACACAAATGCTCGCACAAATCTATGAACGAGACACTTGTGATTTTTTAAATCCTTAACTCAAATAAGCTAAAGGTTAGGATTAAGAACATGTAAGAATCCTAAATCGTATATCATTTCACACGAATATAATAGAGAAGAGGGAAAGATATGGGTGAATGTGTTTGGATAGATACTTGTTTATTTCACTAAGGAGGGAGAGAAATAGTCTTTTGCACCTTACCTTACACACACACTCACACACCCTTTAATGAGGTTGGAGGTCTCTTTTATAGCACAAGGGGCTTCCTCCCTTTTGCCTCATGGAGCGATGTAGGATAGTTTCAATACGATCTCACGAATTAACGTAACTTAGACTAATTTCACTAACTATTACATACTTATAATATGACTATCTATTACAAGACTCGTGAGATCGATAATGATCATCACTTCACTAAATTAACAATGCTAACAATCTCCCCCTAAGGAGCGATCATTGAGATCTCTCTTAGATTACAACAATGATCAACATTGTTGATAGATATAATGCCTAAAACGTTATTGATATTTTTTGACTTCTCTACATTTTGATAATTACAAAATGTAAAAACGCTCTATGTAAAATTAAACGTAAACAAGTAATTAGTCGTAAATTTTCATTTCAAAAATTAACCACTTAAAGGTATGAATAAATAAATGCTTAATTTAGTTGTGATCAAAGGAATGTTTATTTTTTCTAAACCTTATATTTTTATAAAATGTAACAAACATTTTTAAAACTTATACAAAATATTTTTGGTATTTACAAGAAATGTTTTATTCAAAATAAATATTTTGAATTTAAATTTTCCTCCTAAAAATGTATAAAACTGATCCAGCAAACACCTCCCCTGGAAAAGACAAAAATGGGAGTGTCCTACTATGGGCGGCCCCTTTATAGGTATGGGTGTCCCCTTAGTGATAAGGGGGCTGGCAAAGGAGCTAAGGGGTTCGGCCATGTAAAACGGCTCCCAACTCTGCCTATAAATAGGGGATTGTTCCCCACAGATTTCTCACCTTTTGTACCTAGATCTTTCCGTCTAAATCAGTTTACATATCTCCTACAATCCTTTGATCATTTAATCTTAAGAATTTGTTTCCAAGTGATTCAAGCTTAGATCTTCAAGTGCAAGAGAAATTTACTTTCTTATCATCATGCTACGGAGTATTAGAGCTAGTCAGTTTACGTAACGTAGTTACGATTGTGGTGTATCTTGTAATTCATTTATATCTCTTATGATTGTGTGTAATAGTTAGATCGGGTTGATCGTGTTAGCACTTAGGTGAAGTGAATCCTTGTTAGTGTAGGCCTCAAAATACAAGTGTGTGGTAGATTGGTTCTAGCTAATATTAGAACTCGACATTTGGCTTTGTGTCGGAAATTAATGTAAGCTACTTGTATACGGTTTTCTCCGTCTAAAGGGAGTTTGTTGACATCGTAAAGAGAACTCTCGAGTTGGGTACTCGAGGAGTAGAGTAGGGCAAAGAGGAGCTTCGTTACCGAACCACTAAAAATCCGTGTGTTGTGGTTTGATCTTTCTAACCCTTATCTCTTGCCTTACAAATTTACATTTTTACTTATTGTCATTTATTTACTTAACTAGATTGTTCATATTGTGTGTACATTGAGATCACATAAAATCGAATCTAACTTTTTATATACAAAGTTCACATTAATTTAAAAAATGATAAACTATTCAACCCCTCTTTCTAGTTTCCACAATTAGTATTAGAAGCCAAGTCAAACAATATTTTTTAAATAAACTGTATTTTAACACTTGAATCGATCTATGAAATCGAAAAAATATTTAGAAAGGCAATCTATGCAAAGATTACCACTATTTAAAAGTGATGGATTTATTTATTCGAAAAATATATTCGAAACTTATGTGAAATCAAAAGATCTAGATATTTGGCATGTTATTATCTATGCTGATTTTCCTCCTATTCAAAATAATCCCGAAACTAAAAAAGATGAAATTGTACCATTTGACAAATAAAGCGATGATCTTAAAAAGAAACTTTCTAAAAATAATGAAGCTAAAATGATAATTTATAATGCTTTTCCACGTAAAGAATACGAAAGAATTTTAATGTGTATAACTGATACGCGATAAAATATATAATAATATATCAAAAGAACAATTAAGAACTTTCATAAAGTCTCCCTTAAGAAAAGCTCACTCTCAAATATATATATAATATATAATATACGTATGTTTTCCGGAAAGTATGATTTCTCGGGTCGTTTTCCCAATGATTTGAGAAATTAAAACCTCGCTTGATATTGGATATTGATTTGAATGGGTTCAGATTTTGATTTGGTGTTCTAAAACTACTAATCTAAAAGTACAATTAAAATAAGCAATTAAAAACAATTAAAGCACAAAAACAATTAACGGGACAAATAAAACGCGACTAAAAAGCAATTAAGGTAAAACTAACTCCTAAAAATGCAAACTTAATTTCTAAACCTAAAATATGACAAAACAAAATTTTAAGAAAAAGAAAAATATTTTTTTGATTATTTTTGAATTTATTATGAATTAAAAACTAATTTAATCTAATTAAATCCTAAAAAATAGCAAATTAAGTCCTAAAAATT
>BQNB010010440.1:0-70053 GCA_026074375.1 Tanacetum coccineum | reverse complement strand
AAGCTAATAAGCAAATAAAAAGACTTAAGTACACCTAATAAGCACTTTGGAACAAATAGAAAACAAGAAATACAACAGATAATTAAAAATAAGCAAATTCAGGCTTCTTTTCCAGCAAGTAAAAACAAAGGCAAATTTAAAATAAGTTGAGACAGATGACATATGAATAAAAATGAGCTTATACACAAAAAAATTAATTCTTAAAAACAATTTTAACTCGCTTAATTTTTTAGATTGAAAACTAGACTTTTTGATAGTTAAAATAGATTTTGACAGATTGACTAAAAACACAATTGACCAAAGAACACTCCAACTTCTATGTTCTACTGCATTTTGAGACTAACAACAACACAAAACAAGAGCTTAAAAGCTAATTCCTAAGCCTTAATCAAATAAGCTATGCCAACCTGCTATGGAATCACAGATTCAAACCATGGTTACCTACAACCTTTAAAATGAAATTTAAACAATTACAACCTTTTGAAAACAGTTAAACACTCTTAATTTTCCTAATCAAAACTGACTTGGTGACCCAACCCAATGAAACTCCCATTTTGACCCATTTTGGGCTTATGTCAAACACCCATTTAAGAAAATAAAAACCCTTTTAAGACTGTTTTAAAGAGATTTAAGCTAGGGTTTCTAAAAATAGATGATCATATGAACATATTAAGCATTAATGAGCAATTATCAACAGACATTAAGCACTTAAATAAGCTGAATTAGCAAATGGCAGATTTCACTAAACTTGGCATATTTAAAGAACAAAGATGAACAAGTGATATAAAAGCATAAACTAAGACTAATCAAGCATAATTAACACTAATAAGCAAGAAAAGACAGAAATAAGCAAGAATAAGCACTGCTACAGTAAATAAGCTATAATTTGAAGAAAAAAAAAGTCTTACAACACCCTTGCTCTAAACAGGGCAGATTAAGCAATCTACAAGCTCTAGCTTGTCAAAAGACAATATAGTAGGTCTATAATCTCTTCCATTATAAGCTTATCTTCCATAACTTAGCTATGGTAATTGAGGGGAGAGCTTATTTTTGTGATTTCTTAGAATTGTTAACACATTTTTTAAGGTTTTCTGAAAACAAGTTATACATGTTAACAATGAGCTTAAATGAGCTTAAACAAGGCTTTTAGAACATGAAACTTAAAGACAAGCTTTTAACTTAAAATACCTCAAACATTGATTACTAAAAAAACATTACAATATGAAAATTAAAAGGTTTAAAGTAAATAAAACTGAAATAAACTTGAAAATTAGATGATTGAAAAGTAAAATGAGTGATGCCTTTGAAGGCTTACAATACGTCCTATGTATACGTCCTATTCTAGGACCTCAAGTTCCACCTCTGATTTTGTCTCCTCCTAAGGAGATGGAAAACAAACCCGAGGTGACAAAGGATATGGTGCAACCAAGCACTTAAAACTTGAGGTCCATTATAGGAAACACCACTTTGGGTGGTGATTGCTTTCACATCACCTTTCAGGTTAGCAATGGTGTTGCTAAGAAGAGAACCCGAGCCCAAAGTAAAAGCGGTATTACTATTCACGAATTTGGTGAGCTGGTCCGTTATATCGGTAATTTGGCTTTGCATGTTTTACATCACCGCATCGTTAGCTTTGACGTAGCTTTCAAAATCAACCTTTGACACACCATGTGCATGAGGAGCTGGAGCCTGGTAAGACGGAGCTTGGTAAGCTGGTGGTTGATTAACCGGGGGTCAAAAAATTGGGCCCTAGTTGTAGTTATTCCCCCGATAACGGTTCTAATTATTTCCTTGGTTTTGTTGAATGGGAGGAAAACCGAGAGGTCAAACTTGATTTGCAATCATCGGAGGTCGGTAACCGGTATTTCCTTGGTTGTAGTTAACTGCGGCGGCTTATGACACGTACTCTTAAATGTTGTCACGATAAACGTTGCCATCGGTGGCGGGACAATTTCAGTGAGAATGAGCACCACCATAAGTTACACAACTTTCCTCGATCGCTTTTATGGCAGCGGGAGCTTGGGATTGGTTTTTCTTATCAAGAAGCAATGATTTCACCATGTCTTTAAGTTCAGCAACATCGGGTGAAATACCGGGGGTAGAAGAGCTCGTACTTACTTTGGCAAAAATGGCCTTGCTTCGTGATTGATGAACTTTGGACTTGCTCTCAATAATTTTTAGGCATTCTTGAGGCATTTTATCCAGAAAGTTACCACCCGAGGCGGAGTTCAATGAATCTTGATCATTCGAGTTCAAGGCATTATAGAATGTATTGAGTTGATGCAATTCTGAAAACCCATGATGCGGGCATGCCCGAAGAAGATCATTGAATCGGTCTCATGCTTCATAAAACGATTAGTCAAATCTTTGTTGAAACCTTGTGATTTCATTACGAAGATTTGTCGTCTTGGAGGGAGGAAAAAATTGGTTGATGAATTTCGAAACAAGATCATCCCAAGTTAAAATTGATCGAGGGGGTTCTTTTTCAAGCCAAATCCGGGCTGCCCCCTTGAGGGAAAATGGGAAAAGCATAAGCTTAACCGACGTACTCAGAACGTTTAGGAACTTCATCATAGAAGTGATCTTGTTGAAATATCGAATGTGAGCATGCGGGTCCTCCTTGTCATGTCCAAAAAATTGTTTATTTTGAACAAGAGTAAGCAAACTATGCTTGAGCTCAAAATTGTCCTCGGTGATTGCAAGAACAACGATTGCATCCTCGTAACCCTCGATGGGTGCTTGGAGCATTTCTGCCATAGTACAATTATCGGCCATCGTAACTACGGGAGGATTGGGAGGTTCTTGATTATTATTAGGTTTCTCAATATTAAATGGTTTAACAAAATTCGGTGTGACTTGTTGTTGTCGACGTCTACGGGATTGAGAACGAGTGAGCATGTACTAAATGAAGAAAATTTATACTATTTTTTTTTGGTTTTTCAATAATCTATTCACAATTTATTTTAACGGACAACGAGATAGGACAACTTCAACCAAATAATGACTTACTTCACGGTAGCCCTTAAAAAGATAAACGCACAGGTGAGCGGAGGAGAAGGAAAGCACGATACTTTTATGAACCTTTCTCCTTTAGGGTCGTAGTTCCTTGGAACAACCCGCCTTATACCCACTTTATAGCTTGTTTAACTTTTCAATGTGAGCCGTACCTCGTAAGTGATACAAATGGCAAGTTTTTACATCTTTTGTTTGGGAATTTATTGATGGATAATACTTCAATGGAATGTATTATATGTTGGTGTTCTTTTACCAACTTGGTGAATTTATTTATTATTTCTTTTTATGGAGAATTTTTTTATCTTTTTTATTTTTCTTTTGTTTTTTATATGATAATTATACTAATAAAAGAAAATGAAAAATATTTTTGTATTTTTTTATATTTTTATAAAAATAGAAGAAATATTCACAAATTCAAACACAAATGGTCAAACGTTACGATAATCATTTCACAGCCTCCCCGGCAGCAACGCCAAAAATTGATTCTGTTTAACTTTCAAGTGAGCGAACCATCGTAAGTGACACAAATGGCAAGTTTTTGAATCTTTTGTTTGGGAACTTATTGATGGATAATACTTCAATGGAAAGTATTATATGTTGGTGTTCTTTTACCAACTTGGTGAATTTATTTATTATTTCTTTTTATGGACAATTTTTTTTTTGTTTTTCTTTTGTTTTTATATGATAATTATACTAATAAAAGAAAATAAAAAATATTTTTGTATTTTTTATATTTTTATAAAAATAGAAGAAATATTCACAAATTGTCAAACGTTACGATAATCGTTTCACAGCCTCCCCGGCAACGGCGCCAAAAATTGATTTGATTGATAGTATATATATAATATAACACTAGGCAAATTCCAACCAATTGCCCTTGACCAAGGCGAAAAGTCAAAATTCACAAGAGAATCAATATATATTCTGGAAGTTTGATTTCCCGGGTCGTTATGTCCCAACGAGGTGTGCAATTGAAAATCGAATGACGAATTGATAATCGATGTTTGAATGGAACGAGGTTATGATTGGCTTTTCTATCACTACAATTAAAAATGCAAAAACGATTAAGAAAAACCTAAGATTGATAACAATAAAGTGATTTAACCCTAAAAACGATAACGGAAACCTAAAAACGCGAGTTAAAAACCTAAAATCTCAAATTTTAATCCTAAAATCTATTTTTTACTTTTAATAAGCTCTAAATGACTAAAAAGAAAGATTAAAAAAACTAGATTAAAAACAGAGGTGATTAAGGCTAAAAACGCGTAAAAACGAGAACGGGACTTGAAATCCCGTTCTTTAAAAAAACAAAATCCTAAATTATTAACCCTAGCAACAATTTTACAATTTTCCTAGATACTACATGTTAAAAGAAAATTTTGTAAAAAAAGAATTAAATTTTTCTGACTTTTAATTTATTTATTACAATTAAAAAACTAAAATAATGAAAATTAAATATTAAAAATACTAAACGATTTTATAAAAATTTGAAAAAATTACAGAAATTAAAATAAGCTAAGTCAATCCTAGGAAAAATAAAATGAAGTTTCCAGCTTATCTCAATAAGCTGGAATAAGCCCGAAAAAGCTTATAAGCTTAAAAGCCAAAACGGCATTATATATTTGATAACAACACACTACGGATGACTATATTGAGCACAGCGTAGAGGTGTGTGTTTAAAAGGGTAGAGGGTGTCGAGGTCTTGGGTTCGAGCTCAGGCTCACCCTTGGCTTCCACCTTCCCCTTTTTGCTTTTTTTTTCAGACATTTTTTACACAAGTCTGAAGGACTTGTAAATAAGCTTTTTTAATAAAAGCACTTTATTTTTTTTCACAAATAAGCCCTCAAACGGTAGAGTGTGTGTGTAAAAGGGTTGAAAGTGTTGAGGTCTTGGGTTCGAGCTCAGGCTCACCCTGGACTTCCACTTTCCCCTTTTTATTTTTATTTTATAAATTATTTTTACAAACTTGTTAAGGATATGAAAATAAGCAATTTTTACAACTATGACTTTTTATAAAAGCTTATGAATAAGCTGTAAAAAGCAATTACAACAGACAGAATGGCTTAAATGGACAAAGGCTTAAAGGGCTTTTTCTTTTTGGCTTTTCAGACTTAATAAGCAACTTAAGAAGAAAAATAAGCAAAACTTAGACTCAACTACACCTAATAAGCAAATGCAGATTGGAATAAGCAAAAATGAATGAAAATTAAGCTTAGAAAAGCTCAATAAGCTACTGACACAAAAATGGCATGCAAACAGACAAAGGGGCACCTTTGTGCTTATTTTTAAGCCCTTTAGACAAAGTCTTGGGCTTATTCACTTATAAAACTAAAAAGCCTAACCAAAAATCTACATAAATCAAGGATCAAAAAGCAATTTGAAAGAAAAATAAGCTGAGAAAAATCTACTAGAAAAAGCTAGTTTAGACTTTTTGAATTTTTAAGTTTAACCTAAACTATCTAAGCTTTAAGACTAAATAAGCTAAGAAAATGAAAGTGAGCTGATGAAAACTTATTAACTAGGCCTAATAAGCACTCCTACACAGGAATTAAGCAAAAACAATGAGCTATAAGCTCAGATAAGCAAATTAGCACTTGAGCTAAAAACTACTTATAAAACAGACAAGGGGGCTGCTTTAGGCTTATAAATAAGCAAGGGAATAAGCTCTAAAGAGTGAACCAAGGCCAAACAGATTTAGATTGGCTTCCAGTGAGCTTGTATACCAAATTTCATAGCTTAATAACAATAATAGCTTATTTAAATTTGAGCTAAAAAGATGGCTTTTAAAACTGCTTGGGCTACTTGGACAAGTTATGACATACACAAAAACACAAATGCAGGAACACAAGGCTCATTTCTAAGTCATTAATTCACTCAAAATAGACATAAAGACATGGACTTATATCACTCTTAAGCAACTTATCAAAACGAGCAAATCTAGCTATTAAAAATTTCACAGACTTAAACTATAACTATGACAAACTTAACTAATGAAATTTATACTATAAAATCTTATAAAATCTATTTATTAGGTCTTAATTTAGCTAGGAGAAAGGGACTTAGTGACCCAACCCATTACCATTACCATTTTGACCCATTATAAGCATTGACCCAAACACCCCTTTAAGACAGAAATTGTGATTTTTAAGAAATGAAAAGCTTATATAAGGCAACTATAGGAAAAACAGATATAGCATAAGATGGATAAAGGACAATTAAGCACTTAGAAACAGGAATTAAGCACTAGAAAGCAACATTAAGCAATCAATTAGCACAAGGCTATTTAAAGACAAGATTAATAGAAAACAATGAAACAAGAAATAGAACAATGCAGGAAGCTATATTTGACAAGAAACAATATAAATAAGGGATAATAAGCAGAAAACAACAACAATAAGGCAGAATAAGCAATTGCTACAGTACAATGGCTTAAAATGAGTTTAAATTGTAACCTTGGTCCAGTGCCTTGGCAGAAGTTAACAAAAGCTTATAAGCTTTCTTAGCAGCTTATTACACCCATGAGCCCATCCATTTCAGGCTCATCATCCAAAAAGCTTAATACCATTCGTATATAAGCAGTAGCACAGTGAAAATTATCTTAGCTTAGGATTTTTATAACTTGAATTTTATTGACACTTAAAACTGAATACAAAGAAATTTTTACAGGAATTGAAATACTTAAACAAGCTTTAACACAAACTGAAAATTTATAACAAAGCTTAAAAACTTAAAATTCTTAAATTAAACTAAATTGAAATTATATAAAAATTACACGTGATAGACTGCTCTGTGTGCATTCCCTTCTATATATAGCCCTCAATGTCTTCTTCCTTCTGTGTTTCTTTTGTGAGAGAAAAACACAAGTGTGCTACTTGTGAGAGACAAAACCCAAAGTCAATCTGAACCATCCTTTTTTGCTTGGAGCCCGAATCTAATGATCACATCCCTTCAATTTTTTTCTTTTTCAATGGGATCGCCAATGTGGCAATGCATCATGTGATAAGGGTTTTAGTGGGTTAAAGGTGAGTGTTTTACCCCTTTTGATATTTAGTGTTGCAGGGTAAAAGGGAGGAAGAAGACCCGTGAGTGGTCTTGGGTTTATATGGGCGGGAAATTTGGTTTTTGGGTAACAGGGAAAAAGGTTTGAGGAAGGGGCAGGATAAGCAAGTCTTTGTGAGGGTATAAGTTTTGGAATTGGCAGGATAAGCCCTCAAGGTTTATAATAGTTATTACACGCATGGTCCTTGTGGTGTACAACTTTAGGGGTTTGGCAGAATCAGCCCCTAAAGTTATTCTTTACTTAAATTACAATTCCACCCCTTAAACTTTTTATCCTTGTTTTACAACTTTGGGATTTAGCAATTTTAGTCCCTAAAGTTGTATTTTCTTTGACTTGATTACTTTTTGGCTTTGACTTTGTCGGGGTTGACTTTGTTGGCTTTGACTTTGACTTTTCTTCACGCTCTTTTCATTCTCGTGCTCGGTTTTGTCATTTTTAGCTTTGTTTTTGTCATTTTCTTGAATATCCGTTTCCTGCACAATACAAATGCAAAACATACAAATACAATGTATTTTTGGTACGTTTTTAGTCATTTAAGTCCGTTTTTAAAAGGAACAGAAAATGTTGTAGCCGAACATTTGTCCTGAATTGAAAATGATGAAACAAGCGATGACAATGAAATCGATGACAATTTTCCTAGAGAAGCCTTGATGGAAATCAACACCAAAGATGAACCTTGGTTCACAGACTTTGCAAACTATTTAGTCGGTGATATTATACCAAAATGGATGACATACCAACAAAAGAATAAAATTTTCTCCGACCTCAAACACTACTTTTGGGAAGAGCCTTACCTTTTCAAAGTATGTTCTGACGGTATGATCAGACGCTGTAAATCTGGACCAAAATCCTGAACCATTTTAGATCAATGTCACCACGGACCGACAGGTGGACATTATGGACCCAACATAACTGCTAAAAAAGTCCTTGACTCAGGATTTTACTGGCCGACAATAATCAAAGAAGCTCATACTCTAGTTCGCCTTTGCGAAGCGTGCCAAAAGACAGGAAATATATTAAAACGTGATGAGATGCCCTTAAACAACATTCAAGTATGGAAAATTTTGATATATAGGGTATCGACTTTATGGGACCATTCCCGAAGGCATATAAGTTTGAATACATTCTGGTCGCTATATATTACGTATCTAAATGGGCCGAAGCTCAGGCTTTACCAACCAATGATGCCCGAGTAGTTGTTGCCTTCTTGAAAATACTCTTCTGCCATTTCGGAATGCCCAAAGCTCAAATCAACGATCGTGGTACTCACTTCTGCAACAAAATAATGGAGAGAACAATGAAAAGATATGGAGTTAATCACCGTTTTTCCACATCATATCATCCTCAGACTAGTGGTCAAGTTGAAAACACGAACAGAGCTCTTAAAAGAATTCTTGAAAAAACTATTAAAGACAATCCTGCTATTTGGTCAAGAAAACTTGATGACGCTCTGTAGGCTTTTCGCACTGCCTACAAAACACCTACCGGTACCACACCCTACAAACTAATATATGGAAAGAACTGCCACTTACCATTCGAAATTGAACACCGTGTATACTGGCCTTTGAAAAACTGCAACCCTGATCTTATCGCTGCTGGTGAGAAAAGAATGTTTTAGTTGCATGAGTTAGATGAACTTAGACACCAAGCCTGTAAAAACTCCTGTTTATACAAGGCAAGAACCAAAGTCTGGTATGACAGAAAGTTAAGAATAAGAAAAGAATTCAAACAAGGAAATAAAGTCCTACTCTTTCACTCGAAGTACAAATTTAAACAACCAAAACTTAGATCTCGATGGTTAGGACCATATATAGTGAAATATCAATATCCACCCGGATATGTTGAACTCTATGGAAAAGATGGAAAGACGTTCATAGTGAATGGCCATCGACTCAAACAATATCATAAAGAAGAAAATTATAATGACTCAAGGGAAGCAGTAACTCCCTTTTTCCCAAAAGAATGACTCTCGAAGTACGAGTCCAGCTAACGACTCTCTAAAAATTAAGCGCTTCTCGGGAGGCAACTCGTGCTTCACTTATGTGTGGAGAAGTCCCTCCTCCATTCTTCTACTAATATCCTTTATTTAGTTTTTCTAAAAATAACAACAACAAAAATATTTTCTTTTTGTGTGTTTACTTTTATGCAGGTATTTTAGCTTAAGAATATGAAAAATTATGAAGTATGCTCAAGGATAGCTCTACTGCAACCATACATTTCTCTATGCCCCGGGAAGTACCGTTTTCCTTAATTTTCCCTATTTTATCTCTATTATCAGTTATCACATTGAGGGCAATGTTCAACTTAAGTGTGGAGGGGAGCCAAATAGGAAAATTAATCATATCCCTCCATGTTTGCCCTGCCAAAAAAAATCTTAATAGATGTATGCTTTCAAAAAAAATATAAAAAATGCTCTTAGTAAGGCAAATCCAACCGGATTGACATTATAGCTAGCACAACCCAGTCCACTAAATTGTGAGAATTTTAAACCTTTAGAATATTCGGGTATCCACCTTTGATACCCAAGATAATTGATGCCTTTAGCTTGTTCGAGTTAAGGTTTGAATGCAGTCATATGTGTCTATTCCGTCGTTACGGATGTGTACATATGGTCTTTGTCGCCTTTTCTGGAACATTGGTATTGGTTGATAATTATATTTGATAGAGACGGTAATTTAGAAGATCTAGAACTTGTGCTTAATCATCATTTACTAGACCGAAGCCTAATCTACTGCATATTATGAATTCCGCAAGTCCCTGCGAGCACTCCCTTTAGTGCTAAGTTGCTGAAATCCCAAAGTTAAATGAAGAAGTTTTGTGTCAAGCCTTAGTTATCATATTTGGTAAAAAAAAGTTATATGTGTGTTATAGTAGTTCAATGAAATAAAGGCTTATGTTTCGGCACGTGAAGTTGTATCCGCTCCAAATACCAAGTTCCGCCCTTCGGTCAGGTTTATGTGTTAAGTACAAGCCTATAGTAGCTGTCTAGATTATGTTTGTATAAATTTAGTGTCTTACAAATATACAACCCTACCTGAGAGGCTGAGTGAATTAAAAAAACCAAAAACTATTCCTATGCGAGGTGCTATGTTATATGTATATGCCTGAAAAGTTACCTAATGTGCAATCTCTTATAAAATCCAATTTTCTCCACATTATGATAAATGATTTTATTTTCTCGCTTCGATTGCTTAAGGGCAAGCAATAAGCTAAGTGTGGAGGGATTTCATAACGCCCAGATTATACATGTTTTCTATGGCGTTATTTGTATATATTTTATTATTTCTCGTGAACTTTCGATACTTAATAGTCTAAATTGCTTGCAGGTTCACTTGAAGACACTACTAACTAAAACTCAAAAAATTACGCACTTTGAGAGACAAATACAAAGAGAAGAAAAGATTTCAAGCTAAAAGTACAAGATGTGCGCCGCCGCACTCCACTAGTGTACGCCGCACTTACCTATATAGCCGAAAACTGCCGCACTTATACCTAAGTGCGCCGCACTTTCCATTTGATGAGAAGAAATAAATGAAGACTTTAATGCAAATTCATTAACACACTAAGTACGCCGCACATATTACCTAGTGTGCCGCACTTTTTCAATCAGCATTTAATGCTATCGCATTTAATCACCAAGTGCGCCGTACAATTTCTTGCGTGCGCCACACTTTTCACCCATATTCAACCTATAAATAGAGGACGAAATTTCACTTTCAAATAATTCCTCCACACTCTTCTCTCATTCTACAAATCTTCTTCTTCACACACACACCAATCCTTTTGTCCCTCATCCATAAAAACACCAAAAAAACACCACTACCTTTGAAGAATAAAGGATCTACCGAGTCAAGAACAAGACGGTTTTTCAACTTAGATTTATTGAAATAATGGAAGTTTATGTTAAGTCTACTTTTGTTATGAACTCCTTAGCCATAAGAAGCTAAATCTCTCATGACTACTCGATGATGTTATGATAATGAATAAGTGTTTGGTATGATCTTGATCTCTTTAATCTCAAGCTTATGTTGCGATCCTATTATATCTTATCTTGTCAGTTTTGCTTATCAACTTGAATTATATAATCATATCGGTATAGGTCGAAAGACCCGTTATGATCTATGTGGTTTTAAAGATTTTGATCCATGGTCCCTTTTATCGTTTGTGCGCGAGAAAACCACAATATCTCGTAAATTGATAAACAAATAAGCTTTGATATACTAGTAACTGAATTATTTGAGTGACACATTTGGTCTGGTTAACTAAATATAAGTCTTGGGTTAAACAAGTTAGTTTGTGAAAACGTTTTCTGACGAGAAGTCCTTTTTATAAATTAATGCCCCATCTTTGAGGTCAAATCATTTCCAACACTTATAAGTTATTTTGAACTATTCGAGTAGTCATCCTTATTATCATTGGTAAAAATTAAAGTTACTTTTAAAATTGTTAAAGTCTATTTTCTTTTTGATTATTTAAACACTACTCAGATCCTTGTGGAACGACCTGGTCTTACCTAAAAAGATTATACTACATATGTGGGTTATACTTTTACCCGCGTGTTTCCATATAATTATCCGGTATTTTCAGTCTTATAAATTTAAAGCTTTTGAAACACATCAGCAAACTTAGGATAGAAAGGAATATGAAAAAGCATAGCGAATATACCAAAGGAATATTCCTTTGATTGGAGAGAAGTATGGATGTTGGAGGGATAATTTCAATTTTAAATTCAAATCTATTTTAGCATGTGGGATAAAGATAGGGATATAATGAGTTGGCATGATGTGATAGAAATGAGCCTTTGGCTTAAGATTCAAATGTGATGATAAGGATGAGGTTGAGGTGTAGTGAGTTGGTAATGGGTTGGAGTGATGTGATGGTTTGGAGCCTAAAGATCAAATTGAAATTTGAATCTTTGAGATAAGGTGGTGAGGTGACAAAGTTTGTAAGGGAAACTTTGGGGATTTGTGTAAGTTTTGAATTCAAATGTATAAGGGTGTGAGTGTATATAGGAGAAGTGTATGAAGAAATTTTAAAGAGTGTGTGTGTATTTTGAATTCAAATGGGAGTGTATGTGAGTGAGGAGATGTATAAGATAATGAATAGGGATTGCGTGATAGAAAATATTGTGACTTGATAAAAAGTAGCCTTTGTGTTGAATGTAGGGGACAACAAGTACAATGTGTAAGGGGATGTGAGTTGTCATGTGAAGGGATAAGCTTGAGGAGGTTTATATAGGAAATGTTTAAGCTTGGAAATGGTGTTGGTGATAAAGAAGAGAATAATCAAAGGATTGATTATGAATTAATCATATTTTCATTAAGAAAGAAAAAAATTAGTCAATGCTGATTAAAGAATGATTTGAGGATTGGTATAGAATGTTTGGTTATGTAGGAAGGTATGTATAATCATTTGTTGAGTAGAAGGAATTAACAAATGATTAGGAGGATGTTTAGAAGAGAAGTAAGGTGTATAAGAAATGTGAGGAATACATGTGTGAGTTTGTAAATCATTTATATGTAGGGAGGTAAGAAAAACTCAAAGTATAATTAACTTCCATATATCACAAACTCAAATAATCACTTGGACTTAATCCATGATAATCAACAATGGATTTTATCACTAATCATCTTGATACAATCAAGCTAAGTGCTTTGCATCTTAAGTAAAGAATATCTCATAACGAGAAAGGATGCATTTACGCAAAGTGGCATTTGACTTGGTTAGACCAATAAGGGAGTAAAACTTGTTACGTGATTAGGAACAACGTAAATCCGAATTAAGGTCAAATGAATACTTTCGTTTGATGGTATGTTGAAAGTATGTTCATACTAGGTTTCGAAAGAAGTTTCGGCCTTGGCTAGAGGCGTTTGATAAGAGAATTGAGTTGGCATTTTGTTGAAAAACAGGATGATTTGTTTTTGCTTCTCTCTAAGTCTAAACGTCATGTAGAGTGATCTCAAATGTCAAATATCATGTACATACATTTATTGAAGTTTCCACATGTGTCGGGTAAGAGGAAAGCCGAGAAAACAAAATCCGTAAAAGCGGACTTCGTGAGTGGCGCACTGGCTACGTGCTGACGCATGACCAGCACGGCATGACCAGCACGCCAGTTTCACTGTTCTGATTTTCTAGATTTTGGCTATCATTTGTAATTGTAAGTGTTGCGAACATTTATTTGTCATCATTAAAACATAAAGGAGATCCTAGTCAACGTTGTACCCAATATATGCTTCAAACCGTTTGTTATCCTCACCCGAAAGATCTTTTTCTTCCTGTTTTCTTGAACTTGCTAGAGTAGTTTCATTTACTGGGTCATGTATTATTTTCCATTCATAGGGGCATTGTTAATTGAATCTTTCATCATTTTCCCTTGCTCCTTTTTCCCATCAAGATACCTCATAAATCTACTTGACCAAGGAACATAGCTTCCTTTTTCAAGCATCGGAAGACGTGTTTCAAAACCAGCGTCTGCAAGTGCTTGTTGATGAGAATTTGTCATTGTACCATTTTTTAAGTAAACAATGCAATTCGGATCGTTTTAAATGATAAAGATTGTTGTCGTGAAATCAAATTGTAAATGAAAGGCTAAAGTACAGACAACGTTGGATTACTTAAGAATTCAATTTTATCAGCTAAGGAAAGTTATAAATCCAGATACCGACGTCTCACAAATAATAAACACCTAATTCAGTCTCTTTGAAACCCACCGAATTCACACCCCTAAGTAATTTCGAAATCACTAATGTTGAATATTACCAAATTTGGTAACTACAAATACTGAATTCACACTAAAGTTGTAATACCGAAATCACAAATACATAAGTTACCGAATCTATGAATGAGGTGTACATCGAAGTCTCAAATGATATACCGAATTCACAAACAGTATGTATTCCGAATCCAAAAAAGTAGAAATATCATCGAATCCGATAAACTTAGGAATATACCGAAACTAAACACACTGAATTCGGTAATCGAGACTTAACGTAATTACTAAATTGCCAAATTCAACAAAGAAGAATAACACCGAATTCGGTAATCTTAGACTCATGCTGAAACCGCAAAAAAAACACCGAATTTGGTCAAACGAAAACTACTGAAATCACCAAATATCGAAATCACGAATTAGTAACACACCGAATCCGGTAAAATAACTGTTTTCTTACCGAGTTCATACAAAGATACCAAAATCGGTGACTATAACCGTTTTTAGTTACAAGTTCGTAGTTTTCGAATTTCCAGCTCACAATATCTTACCGAATGCACACAAATCCACACTAGTAACGCTGAATTCGGTAATAGATAACCACAAATCCAAATGAATTCGATCACTAATTAACTTTTGTATACCGAAATTAACTCGAATCACTATGTATCGATTTCAAAATCAAAAACTAGCACCAACGAAGACCGAATTCTTCATCCTATAGCATACCAATTTGAATTTGAGAACAAAAAACACGTTTTTGCACTTTGATTCACAAATCAATCAACCTAGATTTTCTCCTAGCGCCTGATACCACTTGTATATTGTTACTTATGCTTTGTATCACAATGAAAATGGTTAGGATCAATGAGAAAGAACTAGAAAGAGGAGCTAACCTCCTATTTATACTAATCCTCCCTACTCTAATCCTACTTAGCTATTGGGCTTATTTTTATGATTAAAACTCAATAAGCTTTTTACATTTTATTAAATACTAAAAACTACTAACTATTACATAGACCCATTCCATGAATAATAAACTCTTTTTATATTCCCAACAGTGACAACTCAGGAAACCAACCACTGTATAACATCGATGGATCGGATAAGGCGGGTATGGACCAGGCCCAAGAATTATGACCCAATTGCTTGCTAATGTGTTTATGTTGTATGTTAGGTTTTAACAATGACATTTACTTTTTTTAGAGTATCCGATACAGCTGCACCATGGCACCAGCCCACCTCACGACGCTACCATCCGTACCGCAACTCGCGCCATCGTCGATTTCTTTTTTTTTTGAATATAGACGTTGGATAGCGGTAAAAAAGGGGGTAAAATGAAATATGTCTCCAAAATTAGCCGTTATTACCCCTTAAAAATCCTATAAATACCTCCTTATTATTCCAAATTTTACAAACACTTCCAATTATTTCTTCTTCATCATTACTTATTTTTCCTTGAAAAAACACAACTATGAATCCCAACACATATGATCATTACGATATTTATTTTGAAGACAATATGGATCGATATATGTGGGGTTTTAAAGCTTATGAACAACTTTTAGCTTTGAGTAATCAAGAAGTCGGGGGTTTAGGATCGGGTCCTAAGAATAGGACATACATACCACGTGAACGAGAAGAGGAGGAACAATAGCTAATTGACGACTATTTTTACGATCAAGACACTCATCCTAAATACCCGAAAGTTAATTTTTGACGAAGGTGTCGTATGTGTTCTAAACTTTTTAAAGATATAGTCAATGATATTATAAATTATGATGTTCAACCTCTTCTCGAAATACTTTTATTTTTTAAACAACGTCACGATAGTATGGGTCGTGCGATTATTAGTCCTATTATGAAGTGCACATCCGTCATACGCCAATTGGCATAGGGCACAACACCCGATGCATTTGACGAGTACTTGCAAATTGTTAAACGTTGTTCACGAGAATGTTTAGATAACTTTTCTAAATGCATATATACTTTATACGTAGAAGAGTTTTAAAGAAAGCCCAATTTAGAGGATATCGAAAAAATTTATGCGTTGTGCGAAGAAGAACATGGACTTCCGGGAATGTTCGGGAGTATTGATTGTATGCATTGGGAATGAACAAACTGCCCAAAATCCTTACATGGTCAATTTAAAAGACGCGGTCATAAATACCCAACTTTTATGTTAGAAGCCGTTGTGGATTATAAATTGTGGATTTGGCATTCATATTTTGGTGTTCTGGGGGCAAATAACGACCTTAATGTGTTATATGGTTCCCCGTTATTTCATGACCTTCTTGCCGATAGTGAAAGAGCGTGGAAGCACGCGTCTCCCAACTTACTATTTAGCCGATGGTATTTATCCAACATGGTCTACGTTTGTCAAAAAGTATTATGTTACAAGGGATGGAAAAACAATAAAGTTTAAAAGAGTTCAAGAAAGTGCACAAAAAGATATTGAACGGGCTTTCGGAGTCCCACAAGGTCGTTGGGTAATTATACAACAACCCGCACGTGCTTTACAATCAACACACTACGAAAAATCATGTATTGTTGCATAATATTACGTAACATGATATTGAAAGATCAAAAATCCGCAGTTACTAATTTTAAAGATATCTTCGTTACTCCACAGCCAAACATTCAACATACTTGAATGGAACGATGCGAGTTATATGTTAGGAAAACCAAAGAACTTCGAGATAAAAGAGTGCACACCGAACTTCGACAAGGCATCATTGAGCATTTTTGGAACCACAATCACTAAATGTATTTTTTTAATGTATCGTTATTTAAATTTGTATTTTCATCAAATGTACTTTTTTTATTAATGAATTATAATTTTAGTTATGTATTTCTTATTTATATAAATGAAAAAAATTCTTTCACGGCACCACATTTTATAGTGTCAATCACGGATATCTTTATAACTGAGAAACGAAAAAATGGCAATGATTACCGGGTAAGTGGAAAAGGAGTTAGAAAAACTGAAAGAAAAGAAAAGTAATATTGATGGTAACTAACAACGTTGGTTCCCCACTTTCACGACTTTCAATTAACGTGTTGAGTCCCCGCTTCTATTTCTTAACCAATTATTATCTCGTGTGTCAAATATCATTCTATTACATCGCTATCTTAGTTTAAAATCAATGTTTAAGTCATTCAATATCTTTTATTACATAAAGTGTATAGAAGTGTGATCATACACGAAAAGTCTGGCGTTCGAAACTGAACTACACTCACGAATTGAAGGTTGGCTACAAAGTGGTAGCTTGTGATTGAACTAGAACCATTACTAAATTGTTTGGTATAAATGATACTCTTTCCGTTCAATATTATTATCCGCTTTTCGGTTTTGATTTGTTTTTAAAAAGTTGTCCATTATTAAATATAACTATTTAAGTTTATCATATTACTTTTAGTTAAAATTAGTATTATTTACAGAACTTAATAAACATTAATTAACTAACAAATAGTAAAACTGTTTTGGCTTTTACAATTACAATGATTAAAGTAGTAATTACTGTAATTTATTTTTTATAAACTGTATGTTTTTTTTCCGATGAACAATAATTTTTCACGAATGAAATATATATTTTTATCTATTTACAAAGTACTCCGAAATACGTTTTGACAACATGTAAAAGTGACCTACCTAACCTCCAATATATTCCCAAAGTTACCATGTTCTTATCCAAACTACTCCGTATAAATTTCAAATGTAAAAGTGACATTTTATGCCACTACGTGTGACACTTCATTCTATTCGATCAGGATTCAAAACAAAACCCTTTCATTAAGTACTTAAATCAAGCGTCCTACCACATGTTCACTGACCCATGTCGAATTCAACGATTTAAGTATCATGAATCATACCTTCTATGACTAAGAGCAAAGTACAAAAAGATGGAAGTGATGTTTTAGTACCTTATCACAAACATTATTATACACATAAAAGATAATGTGTTGTTATTGTTACCCCTTACACTATTTATAATTTGTTTATCTTTTATGGACAAGACTAAACAGTTTTTATCGTTTTCTGTTTTTTTTTTTTTTTTTGAATTACACATGCTTCATATGCTCATGGCCTTTTTTACCGAGATAATTGAAAACAAATATTCAATATATGGACTAATTTATTCGGATTTACACTTCCATTTGAAGATAATTTCTTTCACAAAAATCGTTGCTATCTTCAGTTTATTTACATGTTCAATTATAAAAAATCGTCTATTATTATCAAAAGAAACTTAATATAGAGACAATTGATTTAGTCTTTAAGTAGTTGAATGTAGGACCTATATCAATAAGCAATTCACAAGTCACAACTATTAAATTCTCGTTTTCCTCATGTGCTGATCAATTTCTTAGTCTGGATCTCATAAATCCGACTAGTCACATCTTCATAACATTATATGTAAGCACACAATCTGTTTCATGACTATGGTTTACTGGTGAGTTTCAAGATTTACTTTTTAAAATTGCTAAATTGTAGTTTAGCTAAACTAAGCTAAGCGGAAATATTAGTACCCTAAACATCCAAGGGTGCATCATGCAACCCTAAATTTGGCTACAGTGGCGTAGCCATGATTTTACTTATGGGTAGGCCGAGATGTAGCAAAATCAATAATAGTCGTTAATTTTTATCTTTCGATAAACTTATAAACGAAATTCACTAGTAGATAATATTTACATTTAATGGGCTACCTAATATACATTGTTGAATTTTTTGGTTGGGTGGGCCATGGCCTACCAATGCCTCCATGTAGCTACGTCAGTGTTTGGCTAAGTAGAATTTCTATTACCTTATACTCATTTAACATTCAAGCTCGCTATCCTTAAAACTACAATATCCGTAGTATTACCACCAAATAAGGGTAGAAATGTAGAAACAAGCCTAGCCGAGCTCGAGCTTGCTAAAGCTCGAGCACAGCTCGTTTACTATCATTAGTCTCGAGCTCGATCTAGTTTCAAGTCTTATACTTTTAACTCGAGCTCATTTGCACACACACATATACACGTATATAATTATACGTATGATTGTAAAATAGTTTGTGCCGGCTTGATCAGAGTCTGCATGGACCGCAAGCTAGACACTTCTTCAAGCTTTTAGGGGTGATCTAAAATAAGACAAAACACATGCTTAGGTTAGACAGAGTGCAGGGCGAGACCCTTCGAACCGACTCCGGCTTGAGGGTAAGTCATCCTTGAATTCATGAGTAAGTTTTAAAGAGAGAAAGTGGTGAGGGAGTGAATGACATACTTGAAATGGACAAATGAGACGGCTATTTTTAGGCAAACCTTAGGAAAGATCTAGGCTTTGTCACGCGTCTCAGCCAGAATAGCTAAGGGGAGCACGTTCTCTTCAGCAAATAGAAAGGCTTCGATCAAGGCTTCGAGATCGTGTGCATGTGCAGCTGTTTTCACGAGAGGGAATAAAGGACGACCATTATATGTAGTCGGGACACAAATTTTGTTTTTTCTTTTAGTTCGGAGCTTCAGTCTCCTCGGAGACTAAGGCTCCTTAGAGGTTCAGGCTCCATGAGTTGGACTTATTTGTGTATTGGCAGATTCTCTTACGGTAGCATACTATGCTTTACGCTAATGAACACTTTTAAGTGCCACGTGTGCAGCATCGGAGGTTAGGCTCCGGCCGCAAGATGGGGTACATCAACAAGCCCCCAATCTTATGTGTTATGCTAGTCTTCGAAGCATAAGGCATTAGACTCTTTGTCGTTCATAGCGTTTTTTAGTGGGCTTTTATAAGAGTCTTTTCAAAATTAAATGTCGGAGCCTCCGACACGTCATATCGGTAACTGACACTTTCTTTACAAAGTAATGTACTTGAGTGCATTTACTATTTTGGGAGACGCGTGCTTCCACGCTCTTTCACTATAAACCGCTTGAAGGGCTAGTGGGGCATGTGTACGCCTAGATCCATTGAGCTTTTGGTATAAATAACTTTACCCTATTTTTCTTTTCATTTATACCATCCCTTCAAAAAAATTCTTTATCTTTTCTCTGGCTAAACCCATCCGCCTTTTCTAGCGAATCATCCTTCAGGTTTTTTCTCCTTCTTCTTTTCAGTTTTTCGCTTTTCTTTCTTTGTTGATGGCGAAGTGGAACCTTGCTTTGTTGCTAGAGAAGAATATCTTGTCCCAAGCCTGGCCCTTTCCACACCATGAGTAACATCTCTCTCCTTAGTCTCAACAACAAAAGCGGGAATAACATTCTCCTCTCCTGAAGCCAACATTGCAGAAGAAGCACAACTTCTTCAGAAAGGGCTTCAACAAGCTCCTCTACATTGTTAACAAGAGCACTCTTCAGTCTTATGCCATCATCATCTTTGCGCCTTAGATACGCACCCATCCTCAAAGCTGAAAACAGGGAAACAGAACAATTTTTAAAAACCAAAAAAGCAATAAAGCAAATCAAGAAAAACAAGAGACAAAACCCTCACCACTCCATTCAGACGCATCCCGAGCATACGACCTACCCTCTAGTGAGGACTCATACGAGCCTGAAACAATGCACCATCGATGAAACGTCTTTGAAAAACGTGCAAATTTTTCACCCTGTCAAAAAGTTGCTTAAGCGTGCCGTCAGGATTGGAAGGAGGGATGAGGTCATCGTCAAGATACGCATCCTGGTTCCATTCAAGATAAGGATCAGCCAAAATATCAGAGTCCAAATTAACCAAGATCCAATTCTGGTGCCAGCCTAAAAACCCATTAGCCTTAAGCTCTATTTTAAGAGTGCTAACAGACTGGGGCCTCTTCTCTAGAGTCCACCAAGAAAAGTTGGTTTTTGAAAGTGGTAACAAAACAAGGACAAGTCAAGCGCAAGATGTGAGTCCCTAACTGAATAGATCTTTGTAGCCTACTAAGGGTGATAGCCAACTTGTATAAATACAGTTTGACTATATAGAAACACTGACTATGAATACTATGTGCTAATGCGGAATCTTAACACAAGTACTAAGAAGAACAATGAAAAACTAAATAATGATTTCTATTAATCTGCTTTGAGTGATTACAGATTACTAACTATGAGATATGATTGTATGAGATGCATACTTAACTGATATGCCTAACTATGCCGTGAGGGATCCTTTTATAAACCAAGGATAAACCCTAACAGACTTTCAAAACGCATAAAAGATAATACATATCTTTTCCTAGAATATCTCATACATATCTCTTAAACGGTACTAACTAATTTCAACTAACGGTACCAGTACTTAACACTTTGTACTGTCAGTACTAATTATAACTATCGGTACTAACTATTATTACTAACGGTACTAAGTTAGGAAAACATAATTCCCAATAATCCTCCCTTAAACATGAATGTTGAACTCTTTTAACTTCATGTTTCTTCAGGTTTATCTTCTTAAATTCATAGAGGACGTATCCAAACACTTTAACATATCTTGATCTTTAAACACTATCCATCTTCAACAGCAACTTTGTCTTCTCAGCAACACAGCAACATCTTTTCAGCAACAATCCAACTAAGTTGGCTTGTAAGTTTTTGCATACTACCAGCATCAACGGAATTATGTTCCTTTACCAGTATCCATTGCTCTGGGATAGTTTAAGCACTTTATTTTAAAATATAAGAGTTTAATTAACCATACAGATTTTTGGTAAACAGTCAAACCATCAACGGAATTGATTTGTACTTGACCAAATACCGTTTGCTTTTTGGACTATCCAATAGCTTCATTGCCATAAAAAAAAGGACATTGCATTGATAAACCATAATAGTTTATTTTAGCAAACTAATCAACTATCATAGAACCTTGAGTAATCTTTACCAAGACTGTTTTGATCTTGGACTAGCCAACTCGTCCCATAAGCAAGGTGAGTTGAAAACCCTACAATTTTTGGTAAATTGCCAACCATAAACGGATTTGAGAAGTCTTTACCATAAGTCGTTTGCTTATGGACTAGCCAGTTCTTTTCTATTAAGTATGGTGAACTGAAGACCAATTGTTTGTGGTGGTTAGCCAACACTCATACTCCTGTTATGATACAACTCCTTATTGCATCCATTTTCTTAAGATCTCTTCCTGCCAATCTTTTGCTTCAATGATACACTCTTTATCCATTCTTTGTGGTTTGTGGATAACAGTTTGTCTTGCTTCATGAGCATCCTGATCTTGCCTTCAAGAGTTGAATTTCCTTGGAACTTATTGAAACCTGTAATTACACAAAAGATACAAAGTCATATACACTTTGGAGTGTCCTGTCACCCTCATTCCCAGCAAGGAGTATCACTGGATACTTACCTCGCATGATTCCACTCAAACTTTCTGGAATAGAATCAGATAGTGTAGAAGGTGAAGGTCTAGGGATGGTCAGACTGAGGGACAACTTTTTGCTTCACTTAGGTGAGGATGAGAGGGTTTGAGATAGTGCTCAATTGTCTAACTAAAGGGCACCCTCATCCTTAGTTGGTTGTACCAACATAGAAGCAAATAAAGGTATGACTTTTCCTGAAAAATGTTTACCCTTTTTAACCATAAAGGAAAAAACTTTACTTGTCAAAGCATTTACAGGAAAATGATTTAAAGGTACAGGTACATTCTCTAGCTGTTTATCTAAAAATATTGAAATAAAACGTGGGTACATTACAAACTTCTTCTTTGCATCTAAATGTCCTAAGCATAACCATCCAAAAATAATTTTGTATAAAATTAATATTTTTGATTAATGTTAACAAATTACAGTCAGATGGCAAATGTTATTGGAATTTGATCCCAAGAGGTGCTTTTTGAACTAATACAATGATTTATTGTATGAAATAGAAACCTCCATTAGGGTGAAAACCAAGAGCATGATGTAGTAGAACATTGTTGATTATTTTGGACTTAGCAGACGTAGTAGAACATGCTGATGGGATAGACTCACTTTGGCAGTAATGTGCCTAACATTGTTGATTATTTTGGACTTAGCAGACGTCCAAAACTGTTCAACAAACGTAGTAGAAACTACTAGACTTACAGTGAGAGCATGATGAATGGAACTGCGCGTAAGAAAATCAATGATCTCATGAAACTCTGCATTCCCATCATTCTTCTCTAAATATGCGACCATATTGTGCTTAGGGCACGATTCAAGAACAACCATTATTTGCGAATGAGTGATCGTCGGTGAGAGAGAGATTAGGGATTGTATAAATGAAAGTATTTGAGAGTGATTACGTAAGTGAACTATGCAATTGAGATGGGTTTATATAGGTTTAGGAAACCTAACTTCAAGGAAACCGTTTCAATTTACACTTTATACCCTTGGCGGTATTTTTCTTCAACGACTCTATAGCGGTACTAACGTTGCCCATCGGTACTAACTCTGCACTGTCGGTACTAACTGTTGCCAACCAAAGAATGAACAATTTAGGTAACAACAGTGCTTCAGTACCATCTAAAGCTCTTCCTAATGACTCTCTTAATCCCAATGAACTTCTGAAAATGGATCACTTATGGTTAAAATGTTTCTTCACACTGAACACTTCATACAAACTATACAACACATCATATTGCCTCCCTTTAACTCATGCAGCTTATGGATTTATCATCCCAATAGAAACAACCAAGAACTGGAACCTGCTAACATCAAATGCCTTGGTTAGAAGATCAGCTACATTGTCATCAGTGTGGATTTTTAGCACCTGGATAAGCTTCTTCTCATAAGCATCCCTTATGAAGTGGTGCCTAATAGCAATATGCTTTGTTTGTGGAATGAAATACTGGATTCTTACTATGCATATGAGCTTTCAGTTAAACAATGTAATCTTTGTGTTCATGAAATGAACCCATAGTCTAACATTGATTTTGAATCCACAAAACTTGCCACAACAGCTGCAATAACAACATATTCTGCCTCTTAGAAAAGTAGCCATAATGTTTGCTTTTTGCATTGCCACGAAAAGTCCTTCATGCAAGAAATTGACAACCTCCTTCGTTGAAATCCTGTCATGATATGCTCCATCATAGTCACTATCTGAGTAGCTTCCAGGTCAATGAGACACCTATGATACCAAAGGCCCATCATGGTTTGCCTTTAATACCTAAAAATTCTCTTGACAACACTTAGATAGGAGGTCTTTGGAGTGACCTGAAACCTAGAACAAGCACAGACTGCAAACATAATATCAGGCCTAGAAGCAGTCAAGTACATTAAGGAACCAATCATGGATCTATAAAGATGGACATCCACATCATTGGCTTCCTCATCCTTGACTAAAGGCTACTGGTCCATTGGATACTGCAGTCTAACATTGACAAAGTCAAACTTCTTCAGGATTTCTGCAACATATTTATCCTGACTTATAAAGATACCATTTGCTTTCTGTTTGACTTGTAAACAAGAAATCAAAGTGAGCTCTCCCATAGAACTCATCTGAAATCTACTCTTCATTAATGCCTCAAATTCATCACACCAAGATTTCTTTGTAGAACCAAAGATGATATCATCCACATAAACTTGTACTAAGATGATGTCATGTTTGTCCTTCTTAAGGAAAAGAGTCTTGTCAATAGTTCCTCTTCTGTATCCATTCTTTAACGAAAGTTAGATAAATGTAGCAATACCATGCTCTGAGAGCTTGGTGTAACCCATAGAGAGCTTTCACCACTTTGTAGACCTTCTGAGGATATTTAGGATCTAGAAAACCTGGTGGTTGAGACACATAGACCTCCTCATCAATTTTGCCATAAAGGAAGGCACTTTTCACATCCATTTGATAAACTATGAAGCCCATGTAAGAGGCAAAGGCTAAAAATATCCTAATGGCTTCAATCCTTAGTCCCGACAGGACAAAACTCTCATCATAATCTATCCCTTCCTCTTGCTTATGTCCCTGAGTAACTAACCTTGCTTTATTTCTGACAACAACTCCTCTCTCATCCTTCTTATTTCTATAAACCCATTTTGTTCCAATAGCCTTCTTCCCATAAGGCAAATCTACAAGAATCCAAACTTTCTGAATCTTGAACTGCAACAATTCTTCTGAGATTATGCTTGGTTGATGATCTCAAGTTGCTCAAGATCACAATGTCAAATACAAGTTCAAAGAACAAGCTCAATCCTAAAAGTCAATGATCACTACAACATATTCATAAGAAAAAGTCAAGAATACGAGCTAAAGACTAAGGATGAAGCATAGTATGCTAGGTTTAAAGTTTTGTAAATTGGAGTGACCTCCCTGATAAGTGTAAAATACACATATCCGTTTGTACTTAAAATAACTCAATTAAACCCAAAACAGACCAAAAATGGCAAAAATATGCTTGTATTTGTGTTTTGTGTGTGCAGGTATGGATAAGTCAAAAATCGCAAGAAAACAGTCAAAAACAAGCAAGCACGGACACGAGAATCAGAAGAGTTCAAAAAGAAGCCAAAGAATCAAAGCCTCAGTCAAAATCAATCAAGCCTCAGTCAAATCCAGTCAAAGATGGTCAATAAAAGTCAAAAAAATCCCAAACCCTAGCCCATGTCCTTTTATAACAACCACAAGGGCCAATCTTGCACTTTCCAAAGTTATTTATAACTAAAAAAAATGGGAGAAAGAACACAAGGGCTGAAGTTGCTATTTCCCAAAGTTCAAACGAGTTTTTACCCATTTCAGTTATAAAAAGGGCGGGTAAATCCCATTCACTGTTCATCATCGTCCCAAATGTGCCCTTGGCTCAAAACAAAGGGGTTTTTAAAATTAGAGGGTACAAAGGACAATTCGGTTGACAAGGACTGACATGGCAGAGAATTACATCACCAAACCCTCCCATTGGCCAATTCCCATCAAAGAAGGCCACGTAGCAATGGAGAAAGCACAATGGAATGTGGGTTTTTGTGCTAAAACACTCACAAAAGAAGCACAAACGTCACATCAATAGAATGACACGCTGGCAATCTTCAGGTGTCCACAGTTTGATCAAACGGCCACAATTGATGCTTGGATGATTGAAGAAATGATTGGTTGAGATTGAAAGATTGGAGGGCAGGGCAAGAGATCCTAGAAGCTTCTTTCAGGACCTATAAATAGGCCTCACTTCTCACACACATCATATCTAGTTTTTTTAGTAATTTAGTCTAGCTTAAATTTCGTATTTTTCTTAAATGTAATTTTCCTTAAAATGTTTTGTAATCTCCTTTCCAAGTAATGTAATCAGTAACTTTTATTAATGAAATTTAGTTTAAATCATTCATAAGCTCTCTTTTCTTGTTATTCAAAAGCTGTCTAAATAAGCCAAAATGTCTCAATAAGCTAATAAGCTCCTTTTAAGCTCTTTCAGTCTATAAGCTGAAATAGAGTTTATTGAATTCAGAATTAATCTTACTTAAACCTTAAATCAGTTTAAACTTACATTTATCATGGACCTATTTGGATATGAGCTTTTTGGAAGGGGATCTTAACTTGGAAGAGATCCCAAGGACTTTACCCTAGCTTATCTAATAAGCTAGGGAGCTTGTAGCTGCCTTTATTGGTCCTCTTGTTTAGCTAGAGGAGTTTGTAAGTTTCTCTTTCATTTCCTTTAATTCTAGCTTTAAATAATGATATCATTGCTTTCTATATTTAGATCTGCTTATTTGCTTATTCTCTTTGCTTATTAGTGCTTATTTGAGTTTTATCTAGCTAAATCATCTTAGTTGTTTATCTGTTTTCAATTTTCTTAGTTTAAATCATAGATTTTCATATAATTGTCTTAAAAACCTCTAAAAAACCAAAAATATAGTAAAATAGCTTAAGTCTTAGATTATTGCTTATTTAGTTGTTAAGTCATGCTTATTAAAGTAGTTGTAATCTGTTAATTGTCTGGTATTAAGCACTTGTTTACTAGATTTCAAATTTAGTAGCTTAATCATAACTGTCTTAGTCTTAAAGTGGTGTTTGGTTTAAGCTATTTTGACCTCCCAAAGTCAAAGTGAGTTTTTGAAATTGTTTAAGTCAGCTTAGATTTCATTTAAAATCATTAGGCAAAGAGTTTTCAAAAGTTAATTTTCATTTTTCAAAAAGTTATGGCTTATTATAATGGTTCCAGCACCAGGGCATTTTGTCTTAGACTTTTGGCTGTGGAAAGTTTGATTTAAGCCCTCTAAGGCTTAGAACTTGCTTGCATTGTGTTTATACACTCTATTCGAGTGTGTCTAAGTGCAGGTCTCCCTTAGGAAACTTGCACTCTTAGTTTGCATTTGTGCAAAAGTGCACCAGTACTAACTAAAAAGTTAGTACTGCTGTCACAGTTTGTACTGCTACCTTTGGCTTAATTTTTAGTTGAGTAAAAGTAGGATTTAGTTTTTTTAAATTCAAGTTAGAAGTAATCTAGATATAGCTTAATATGGTTTAGGTTTTAGTTTTCATTTTACTGCTTATTTTCTTAGCCATTTCAGCTGTTAAAAAGAACTCTGCATCAGCAGTACTAAGTTAGTTAGTACTGCTGATATTCAAATCTCAATTTAAGCCAGCAATTGTAGGATTTAATAGCTTATCTTTTAGCATCTTATAGTTTAGTTATAGCTTAATAAAAATTAGGGCTTAAATTTAATTTTCTAGCTTATTTACCTAGCTTAATTTAGCTGTCAAAATCACAAAAATACTTAAAAAACCAAAAAACAGCAGGTTGGTAATTTAGCTTATTAAATTTTGAATCTTAGCTTAAGATGGTAGAAGTTATAGCTTAAATAGATAGATAATAATAAGTTTTATAAGTTTTCAGTAGCTCAAAGTCTAGATTTTCTGTTTGAGTATTTTAGCTTAATTAGATTTTTGCTTATTGCTTTTGTTTTCTGAGTTTGCCTAGTTCATGATTATTTTATACCTTAAAAAGGTTCTAGCTCTATTTCTTTTCTGAATTACTTGTAGCTAGTCATAAAGCTAATTAGAACGACCTTCCTTATTCATTTTCAATAATTTTGAGTCTTTTATAGCCTTATTTACTAAAATTCAAGAGTTAAGGCCTCCTTTCTGATGTCATTTTAGAATTAAGAGCTCTTATTGTAAGTATTATATGTTATTTTCAGCCCAAGTATCTTTATTAATTTTGTATCCTACAAGCTTCCTTTACATACTTGTAGCTCTTCTTCCAAGTTTTTATAGATAAACGACTTTAAGAATTTGAGCTAAAGTTGGACTTTGGTTTTTATCGGGTAGACCTCAAGGACCATTCTTTAAATTTCCTGTTTTAGATGTTTCTTTCTCATTAATCCTTGCCGTATAAATATTTTAGGCCCCGTTAGCCCCTTAAGTCTTTTTCACAGTTAGTCCCTAATTAGGTTTTTAATTAGTTTAACTTAGTTTTAATTAATAATTAGGGTAAGTTTTAATTAGTTCAATTAAACATTTATATAAAAAGATAAAATTATGGCTTTTATTTTTAGAAAATTTCTGCACATTTTCTTTAACTAGAGTAATTTTTTATAAATTTTTTAAGACTTTATTTTTAATAGTTTTATAGTTTTTAATTCAAATTAAATTCAAAAATAATCAAAAAAAAAATGTTTTTCTTTTTCCTAAAATTTTCTTTTGTCTTAACTTAGGTTTAGAATTTTAGTTTACATTTTTAGGATTTAAAATTAGTTTACTTGCTTATTAATCGCGTTTTATTTGATTTTCGTATTCGTTTAATTGTTTAATTGTTTTTTAACAATGTCCATTAACTTGTTTCTTTTTAAGACTATCAAATACATCCATTTACTCATTTCAAATCAGAATCACTGACTTAAACGAGGATTCAATGTCACTAGTCGTTGGGGAAACGACCCGGGTGATCACTATTTTTCCCGTTTAATATACGTATTATATAATATATCTACTATATCATTATGGAGAGTGAATTTTCCTTAGGGTCATTTTCTTAAATTGCTCTTTGAAATTAATATGAAATTTTATATATTTTACGTGTCTTAAAACTAATCTCTACAAGTTTTTTGGCTAAGTGTAGAATACAACATATCCGTTTTGCCCACAGAAAATACCCACTTAAACCCAAGAACAGACTAAAATTGGCAAAAATATAGCTTGTATTAGTGTTTGGTGTGTCAGGTACGGATAAATCAAAAAATCACAAGAATAAGCATTAAAAAAACGAGCAAGCCTAGAACTACAATAGTCAATCGGAAGAGTCGAACAAAAGCCAGGACCAAAGACACAAGGCGACATAGTCATAGCCATCAAAAACAAACCTAACAAGCAACATCATCTACAAACTATAACATACAACATCAACCCATATTTACTCAGTATTACAACGACAAGAGCACAACGTAGGTTTAAACACTAGATTAAACACTAAGACTAATCTAGCTCACTACTCATCGACAAGTTATATCATCAACTATAAAGATAGGCGAGGTGCGTACCAACAACACATAGGATCACCGTCTCTTGAGTCATCTCTGTCTAACACTACACAATTTTAACTGAGTCTTACGCAAAATAGGTTGCACGCAAAACAACCTATTCTCTCACATGTTCGCCGGATTTTTTAATTTTATTTTGTTTTGATTCTATCTCACGATTGTCAGACTAGGATAAAGTCAATAAGTATAATTATTTTAGCCTAGCAGCCACGCGTCACCCCCAGACGTAAATAGAAGTAGGCGCGGTCTTTATTTCTCTATCAGTCTAAGATGGAGGCTGCTGCGGTCCCAATTACATGAAATTTATCGGAGCATAACCCACCGCAAGATATGAGTCTTATTTCAATACACACCAAAATGCGTCGGGACGTCTAGGATATTTTTGAAACAAATGTTTAGTTATACTTACTACTGTGTTAATTAACAACGGAAAAACTTATTTTCTTTCATCATGCATATTGATCCTATGAATGATATCCGAATTGCTATAATTATATAATCATCTTTGACACATTCAATTTGAGCAAGTATCAAACTTAGGAGAGTGCTTTGAATTTCCCTTTATTGAGGTTATTTTTGTCATTTGAGTCAGACAAACCTCTGACACCCTCCAATAAGGATCGTTCTTGCATAATACGCACAACACATAGGAAAATCAACTAATCACAATCTGACAAGGGACACAAATCCAGTTCTTAACTTTCATCGCGATGATAGCTTAAGCCCTCTCGCTTTATTTTCCTCGCATGATACAAAGGATCTACCTCAGCTCACATCGAGTCAGATACTGCTCTCAATGGATAGACAACATGACTTGTAGGATCTTATTCTGTGCTAACCACACTCTCAACACACAGAGAGGTGCACTCAGCCCCAAAAAGAGAATGTAAAATAATCCCTCAGGCAATGCTTACAAGATATCTCACAAACTCAATCCAACCAAGTGCCACTCAATCTAGTTGCGTCACTACATCTGTAGGATTTAGAATAATCTGCATACTGTGATTGAGATATGCAAGTCTCGGATAGAGCAGTATCGACTTGAGGGACGTGTACCTTACAATCAACATATTACCTCTAACCATGGATCAACATAAAAACTCATGATTCACAAAATGGTTTTATCTCACGTGTACAATCTTGAGAACCCCCACTATCCTAGATTCGTTTTTGGAATCACTACTCTCGTGTCACTTCTCGAATCAAAAAGGATGATCTCAAACAACACGATCAAACTCAAAACTTTACATAACCAATACCCAGTGTTTGGTTTCAAGAGTTGAAAAAAAATACATGCTTCAAACTTGAAATTTTTTGCCAAACTTCGTGCGGTAGTAACCTCATAATAGGAAATGTACAACATAACTAAGATCATTCACATCACATCCTTAAAAAATAACTGAAAACTTAATGACACACATATCACACTAGGTGTCACACCCCCGGACAATGGCAGCAAAGCTCAGGAATGCAACATAATTGATCAATCAAACACGAAGTTACAATATAGAGCCAATTACAATGCATAACTATTTAGAGTGAGCATGAAGACCGCAACTACCTCTCGATACAACCTCGAGTGATGTCCCAAATCATAAATTTGCGAAGATTCCAAAATCTCTTACAAATTTCAAGATTGCCCACAGAGTGTGTCGTCAAATCCAACTTCTGAACCAAAACTTCCCAAAAATACAAATAGCCAAACAATATAAACAAAGCAAGGCTACACAAACAAAAATCCACATGGGATTACTCCTAAGTCTGCTATCCTACATATCACCAACATTCATGCTTTCACTTTCCAATGAAATGATACTCGAAACGCACAATAAATGTTGGTGAGAGCCTCATAGCTTTGACCTTATACCTAAAAGTTGTGCCAATATGCTCAAAACAGAAGAGACAACACTGTAGCAATATGACAGTGAATATATTATGAAACACCTATGACATTAGCAATCTTCCACTAATCATGAAAAACTCGACCTAGTTAACCCGCTAGTCGAGATCATCCTAGCAACAGTCACCGCTATTCCGGTCGTAAATATGTCACTAATACGCACATAATGAAAGAGACCTATCAGTTAGAAAGCACTAGATTAGCGGCAGGACCTCACACATACATAGAGTGATAGATGTACCGCAGCCGATCCAATAATCACGCCGAAAATACGAGGGTAGTCGTACCCCTTCCGATCCCAAATAATCATTGGCAACAACATAATATTCACGATAGCAGTCATAAGCACACGGGTAGTCTTGTCCCAAAACAAAACACACATGTTATCTACAGCACAAGTTCAATTAAAACAGTTCAAAACACATTTGAGTATCATTTTCCCTTAATGGAAAAACAGTAGAAAAATGGGGCTACGAGAACTCACCTCAAGCAAGTCTTTAGCAACCAAATCTCAATCACACAAGCAAATGCAACGAGTGTCCGTAAACGACCTATCCAGTTAATGTCTCCATAATCATTTATTTCCAAAAAGCAATCTTCACGTCTTGATACATAGAGGCTAATGCGTTGTTCAATTACCTCCTAAACAATTTAGTGGTGTGATGATTGATGTCTCAATCCCAAAATATATTATCAATCCGATATCCCAACGATACATACTTATATTATTTAAAGAAAATAGTTAAGTAATATAAGTAAATATTTATAATAAATAATTATAAATATATCTCGTATAGTCCATTCAGTACCTTTAGTTCCTAATAAAATAATCATAATATGGTTGAAAATGAAACGTTTACTCATAATAATCATATTAGAGAAGTTTCAAGAAAAATTATATTTTTTTGTCCTTTTAGTGAATTTATTAAACATAAAAAATTAATATTGTTATTATTAAAAACACCAAAAATCATGTTCTTAAGTAAAAACTTTACTAAGTACACAAACCTTTTATGAAATTTTCACATGACCGCGTAACGATTATATAAAACGTTTTCAAATGTTTCGTACCTTTAAATTTTAAATAACACCTATTCACCATTTTGAACCACTTTTTCAACAAAATCCTAAAATCTCAATCTTTAACGTTTACTAAAACGTTTTTTCTTAAAATAACGTTCAATATCACTTCGTAAATACATTTCACTTTCAAAAGTCCGTAAAAACTCTTAAAACGATTAAATATTGCTTATTGGGCTTTAAGGCCCAATAAGGGTCTAATAAGGTATTTATACGTCCAAAATACGACCGAAGCCCAAAATTAAGGTCCATTTATATACATAAGCTCATACTAATAAGTAGAAAATAATCCGGACCACAATAAGCCAACAAATAAGCCACGACTTATTTGTGCTTAATGGGCCGTGAGCCCATAAGCTCCAAAAACTAGTCCATAATCCAGAAACACAAAATTAGCCTGAATAAACTGACAAACGTCAAATAGTCAAAGGACTAAAAATGAATATTTCAGAACATAAAAGGGGCAAAGGTTACATTCTACCCCCTTAAAAGAATTTTGACCCCGAAATTTAGCTACTAACATCACTACTAAACAAAAGCGGTACCCTCATTTTCATTTGACTTCAAACTTCTCACATCCACGTGAATTCAGGACCACATTTTGAAATCCATTCCAACCGAACCTTGAAGATGCAATCACTCCACTTCAACTTCTTAAACTCTCATTCTCGAATTTCCAAAATTTTCATTAGGCTCTTCCATAAAATTTAACTTGGCATCAACTTGGATCTCATCCAGAAGCACTGCAGTGTTGGATCAGCCAAACACAAGTTCTTAAGGTTCGACATACGTGAACAGCGTGTCATGAACAACCATCTAATTCCTCAGCAAATCTAACCTGTAGGCGTACGAGTCCTGTTTTTTTCAATAATCTCAAAAGGTCCAACAAATCTAGGTGCTAGTTTCACTTTCTTCCTAAAGCGTACCACACCTTTCCAAGGTGACACTTTGAGCAAAACATAGTCACCTACACTAAACTCTAGAGGCTTCCTCCTCTTATCAGCATAACTTTTTTGACGATCACGCGCACCTTAAGTCTATCCTTAATCTGCGAGATCTTCTCAGTGGTCTCTTGTACTAACTCAGGTCCTATCAATTGATCCTCTCTACTAGCGTAACCTCAAAGCCCACATAATAGCAAACGACACTTCTACCATAGAACGCGAGTAGGCCTCAAATAGAAAGCACACTGACACTAGAATGATAACTTATTGTTATAAACAAAAACTACCAACCAACAACGGAAAGATGAACATCCTAACTTTCCATTCCTCCTCCGAAGTACCAAGACACAACACTCTAAGCATGTATTCCAAAGTTCTGCATAGTACGCTCACTCTGAGCGCATAATAAGGCGCACAACATGAGGGTGTGTTAAGAATCGTAACTAGTGTCCATAAAACGAGTATCAACACTCATAGCCTGTCTTGCATTGAACTACGGATGTGCGTTCGACAACATAGGGTGAAAATTATTTATTATCAAGTTTTTAAACGTTAAATTTAGAAAAAAGACCATCAACCTACAACAACACTTTAACAGCAGTGTACCCGTCAAGATGAGTATGCGGTAAGTAGGGTGTCGAACACTAAGAGTGGGAACATAAATTACCATATAATTTCTATATAAGTACATAAATTCAGTCCTATTTACCGGTTAATACCAATGCTATTAGTACCTTGTCTACATGATCTGGGGGATTCATTACAGACCTTATACGAACTGACCCCGCATAGGTATTGGTGAAAAAAAACAAATATCAATTCGATACACAATCAATACCAAAGTAAGAAAATTAGAAGATAGAAAAGCCGGTACACATGCGAAAATGATAGACAACACTGTATATATCCATATTAAATCCAGTTCAATGTCGGTTTGTGTTTGTTTTAAGTGCAATGATGTTCTCTTACTCCGAAGCGGCACTATCATTCTTAATACTTAGGCGCGGACCATCATGCCTATAGTACCATAGACACGTATAACTCCCTGTCATAAATTAAACGTATCTGCCTAAACATCCTATTAGTTTAATTAACAATCTATCTAGGGAATCAAAGTCAAAGTGGTGATCCAATGTGTAAAACCCTAGCCAACGGGAGCTTTCAACACCCCTTATTGATTGACGGTATTTTCATATACCAGGCAGTCTACTATTCTAAGATACTTTAATCAGTTAAAATTAAGAGCATGTAATGCCTGAAACATAAACGGGTCACCTACCAGTCCAACTAAGCCTCATAATTCTCAAAGATAAAGGACAGAACGTTATTTTTGATCCTAAACTTGGTCACCGTAATATTAAAAACAGATATGAGAGAAGCTATCCTGGTTTCTACGATGCCTTGGTCCGGTATCACATAGATCCAGTTAAATGATAGGTACGCTATATTCAAACACAATAAACAGATTAAGAGATGACAAAAAACAAATAATTAAACAATCAACGGTAAAAATTTAAAGAATCGATTTAAAAAACCAAACATTGAACTTTCATCTAAGATGGGCTAATACCCGAAAGGGAATTAGCACCACAACCATTGTATTCAATACAAGCAGTAGGATATCAAATTAATGAAAATCGAAAACGATTAAAAGAGTAAAAATTACACGATGTCTTCTATGAGTTCGTGATCAATGCGTTGACGACTAGACGTGCAGCGTAATCTGTAACTCTCTCAAGCAGCGACCTATCACAGAGCCCTCCTACTCTCTCGCACAAACTAGCACTACTATCGTAGTGATATACATTAGTAATTACTGATCTAGTCACAAGACTAGATCAAATTCGCCTATTTATTATCTTACACTGTTATTTCTCTTTGTTTTAACTGCAGTCACCTTTATTTATTACAGACTCTACAATTCATCGAGCTCTTAGAATCGATTCTACGACTCATCTTCTGCCTACTGGGAGCATTCAGCGCACGTCTACGTCCTGCTCATAGCGTTCTCAAATTGAGCTCAATAGACGCTCAGTATGACACCTTATAAGCTCCTATCTCTACGAGAAGCAGACATAGAGTTATATCTGATTCTTCATACATAATCACATATTCAAGACTGAACCGTAAATCTATATTAAACTTCACATATTATCGTTCACGCCTTCTATTCAGCATATGACGTAATCTTTTCTTTGCGCGCGGAGAGGATAGTTCTAACTCATTCTGATGACTATAAGAAGTCAGATCCCAAGGACTTTACCGCGGTCTGACGTTCTACACATAATAAAGCCACAGAAGGTATAACGACATATTGTGAGCAACTGATAGGCTTCACGCCACGCGTTGAGCCTCTTGTGAACACTGAACCTAGCGAGTGATTCTTTAGCTAGAGGAGTTATGACAGTTTTACTCTACTTTCTCTATTTCCATTATCTCAGTTTACTAGCGATCTTTCACAAACGAACTTAGAACATGCGCGAGTGCTCTTCTATTATTAGCAGATCTGACTTAACACACGCTTATTCTCTCTTGCTTCATTCTAGAATCAGATCTTAGAGTCTTATGACTGCTTTGCGAGAGATAGCTAAATCCTCATAGTTGATAGTCTCGAGACTGCTCAACTTATGCTTAGACTCCATATCAACACGATCTACTATCATACGTCTTTGACAACAATACCTCAGCGAACAAAATAAATGACACTACAACTAAATCATACAGTAAGAATAGGCTCTCAAGTACCAAGATACATGCTTGCGACTAATCTATATTACAGCGACAGAGTTAAGGCAAAATCACGCGAGTAGTAACTATTGTCTTGCGTCAAACATCTATCTGTAGATATGTGATCACTGGTACTCTAAGCACGTTGTTTACTAATTTCACAACTATAGATCTAGAGATTAGATCCACTACCCACAGCTCTTAGTCGTAGCAACGGGGCGGTATCGGCGTCTACGCGCTATTATGACCTCGCCACAAATCCGAACTAGTGATAGCTTGACTAGATACTCTAGAGTTCTCTAGTCAGCTGAGCGGAGTATCACTTTACAAAACTCATTCAAGGCAAAAGATTCATAACTAGCTCTACATCACAAGTCAATTCATCTCACTTCTTACACACATTTTCTGCGCTCTAGTCATATACTGATTTCCATGCCACACGGCGTAGCCTTGGATCATAGATACTTCATGGCTGTCGAAAGTTTGAATCTTCTTACAGCTCCTACGATAGTAGCATTAAAACCTCTAACTTGTGCGCTTATATTGATAGTATATACACTCTATTCGATTGTGCCTAAGTGAACAGGTACTCCCACATAGAGTATCACTTAGAGGCTCTCCTGTTGTAGTTTGCGCATGTCGCTCCAAACAGTGCACACTACTTACGTCACTAAAAAGTGCGTAGCTAAGTCTGTGATCATATGCACCTTGTATTGACTTACCACTTGAGCTACTAATTGTTCGTCTGAATATTACACACAGAGTAGTGATATTAGTTTTCTTGTTTAAGACTTCAATAGATTAGACTGTAGTCTGTGCTAGGTTTTAGCTCACATAGGTGTCTTCTCAGGTCTGACTTCTTAATTGAGAGACCTTACTAGACGAAGCTTCTCTGCACGAGTCCACATTCAGCCAGATTAAAAACGAACACTCCGGAGCATAAGCACAGTACTAAGTTCATATAGCTATACTAACAGCTGTTATCTCCAGATCTCATATTTAACGCGACATTCTAGCACTCCTATATGTAGGAGTTCAATCTTCAGCCTCTAAGCTTGGAGGCATCTTCTTAGCCTTCTTCAATACACTCTAACTTTAGCATTCAACATAAAAATGAGAGCGCTTAATTCTACACGTTACCTTATATCTAGCTTATCTGTACGCTGAGCGTTATAGAATATGTACGAGACTAGAATCACAACTAATCTCACGGTGAAAAACACCTCTCTCTCAAAGCAGATCTAGTGGTGGGAGTTAATGGTAGCCCTTATCAACTTTCATGATTCCATGTGTGTTCTATGTACAACGTTATCATACTAACATGCTATTAGAATAATACTAATTTTACTAAGATTTTCGAGTACAGCTCCTTAGCTAGATATTTCATTTATTAGATAGTACTTTTAGCTTCTAGATTATAGATTTTCAGCTCTGATGGCTGTGGGTTCTGGCGTAGAGTGCTCGTGCGCACTACGATCTTGGAGTGTAATGCTTAGTACTGCGTAAATAGAGAGTTTGTCCTCTCATGCTCTTATTCTGTCGTGCGATTAAGCTACAGCTAGTGCTCAGACAAAGACCAATTATAGTCTCTATCTCCTCCTTTTTCAGTTTGAACTCCAACTTATTTCTAAATTCTTTACTCAGCTTGTATCTCTTTTCTCTAAATCAAAGCTACAAGGCCTCCTTTCGATGAGGAGATCTAGTTCAGAAATAAGCGCTCAATAATAGGAGTATTACATTTGATTTCTAGTAGATACGTAATTCTTCTTAGGATTTTACAACACACACACCCACAACAAAGTAAGATCATAATGACACATCACAACTTTTAGGCCAACTCCACTTCCCAGTGAGAGTGGAAACGAAACAAAAAGCGAGCGAGCGAGTGCGATTATTAACAAATTATAGATATAAAATTGAGAGTGCGCGTTGAAGATTTTCAAAATGGAGCTTGTATGAAATAATAATCGTTGCGGGGGCGGGGGGAGGCGAATTAATAGTGTTGTATGTGTCTCGACAAATCGTCTAATAATGATAATACCATCGTATTACAGACATACAACATACGAAGCATTGACAAAACTAGATAAAAGGTGAATGTTTTGGTTTTGGGGGAAGATCTCTTACACAGCGACCACTTGATCTATAATGATAATTAAAGTTAATAGAGAATGAAGAGGGGTGGCATAATTAGCGAAAGCGAGAATCTGAGTAAATTATAGGGGTTGGTAAATATCTGACTTAGATAGGCGAGTTGATCTGTCGCTAGAGCGTTCTATATTAAATTAGGGAAATATAGAATCAAGTGAAAGAAAAGGTACAAAGAAAAAAACACAATAATGCATAAAGTAAGTAAGATATTAGAAAAAAAAGCAAACAAATGTGCTAGCGATCTATATATTTATAGTCAAACACATTTTAATAAAAAAAAAATCAAAGATAGAAAACACTATATAACTCATATACGTGAAGGTGGATGATATATTGTTGTATATTTTGAGGGGAGGGAATTAGGGTGTGATTGTTATGGTGATGGTTATATTAGTGAATTATTTGTGGGTTTGGATAGGAGAAAGATAAGATTAAAAATATGGTTTGGATGTATAGGATTTGATTTGTGGTTGTTAGGGTGATTGATGTGTTTTGTGAAATGGTTTAAGTCTGTTGTTACAAATTTAATTTGTATGAACTTAAAGCTGAGGGGTTAGTTTGGGGATTTGATATGTGTGTATATATGAGTGAATTTATAGGTATTGTTTTGAAAGTTTAATTTTGTGCATCAGACATTTTTATGGTTATTATAGGTGAATGTTTAAATCTTATGAAAACTTAGCATACAATTTCTCTCTCTTGAGCAGTTCCAAGACTAACCTTAAGTGTTCTACATGCTCCTCTCGAGTCTTGGAGTAGATTAAGATATCGACTATAAACACTATCAAAAACTTATCAAGATAAGGCCTATAAACATTGCTCATTAAATCCATGAATACCGCTGGTGCGTTAGTCAGACCAAAGGGCATTATTGTGAACTCGAAATGTCCATAGGTAGTTCTAAACGCAGTCTTTGGAATGTCATCCTCATTGCACTCCACAGCTGATGGTAATCCAACCTAAGAATCTATCTTTGAGAAAAACTTCGACCCTTGGCATTTGATCAAATAGATCAGCAAATCCTAGAAGCGGATAACGATTCTTAAACAGTCAACTTGTTAATTCTTTATAGTCATAACCATCCTAAAAGTACCATCCTTCTTTTTCACAAACAACACCGGTGCTCCCCAAGGTGATGAGCTTGGTCGAATGAAACCTTTGTCCTGGAGTTCCTTGAGTTGTCCCGACAACTCCTCCAATTCAGAAGGTGCCAAATGATAGGGAGACTTTGCAATCGTACGAACAAGCTCCAGGGATTAACTCCGATCATGAAACTCAATTTCTTAAAGAGGTGGCAATCCTATAAATCATCGAAAAATACCTTGAGAAAATCTCTAACCATAACAATCTCTCCTTGTTTCTTATCGCTAGCCTTAGCAACACTCCTTAAAAGTCTCGCTTTCTCTTTTGGTCTTTCTCCTAAGACTCTAAGCACCTTGCCATCTAGTAGTGGTATCCTCACTACTTTCGCATCTTCTCTAATCATGAAAAACTCGACCTAGCTTACCCGCTAGTCGAATCATCCTAGCATCACTGCTAGTCCGATAGCAAATATGTCACTTACGCACATAAAGGGCCTATCAGCTGGAGCACTAGATTAGGGCAGGACCTCACACATATTAGGGTAGGCGTACCCAGCCGATCCAATAATCACACAAATACTAGGGTAGGCGTACCCCTCCGATCCAAAATAATCATGCAACACATAATATTCACATAGCAGACATAAGCACGTATCTTGTCCTAAAAATAAAATCATGTTTCGCACAGTTCAATTTAAACATTTCAAAACACATTAGAGTATCATTTTCCCCCAATGGAAAAACAGTAGAAAATGGGGCTACGAGAACTCACCTCAAGCAAGTCTTTAGCAACCAAATCTCAATCACACAAGCAAATGCAATGATGTCCGCATACGACCTAGTCCAGTTAATGTCCCATTAAATCGTTTATTTCCAAAACAGTCTTCACGTTTGATGCATAGAGGCTAGATGCGTTGTACAATTACCCATAACAATTTAGAGGTGTGATGGTTGATGTCTCATCTCAAAATATCTTATCAATCTGATATCTCAACGATACATACTTATACTATTTAAAGAAAATAGATAAGTAATATAAGTATATATTTATAATAAATAATTATAAATATATCTCGAATAGTCCATTCAGTACCTTTAGTTCCCAATAAAATAATCATAATATGGTTAAAAATGAAACGTTTACTCATAATAAGCATATTAGAGAAGTGTCGAGAAAAATTATATTTTTTTGTCTTTTAGTGAATTTATTAAAATAATAAAATAATATTTTATTATTTAAAACCAAAAATCATGTTCTTAAGTAAAACTTTCTAAGTATAAACTTTTTATGAAATTTTGACATGACCCGTACGTTTATATAACGTTTTCTAATGTTTCGATCCTTAATTTCAACACTATTCACCATTTTGACACTTTTTTGACAAAATCCCAAAATCTAAATCTTTAACGTTTACTAAAACGTTTTTCTCAAAATAACATTCAATATCACTTCGTAAATACATTTCACTTTCAAAAGTCCGTAAAAACTCTTAAAACGATTAAATATTGCTTATTGGGCTTTAAGGCCCAACAAGGGTCTAATAAGGTATTTATACGTCCAAAATACGATCGAAGCCCAAAACCAAGGTCCATTTATATACATAAGCTCATACTAATAAGTAGAAAATAATCCGGACCACCATAAGCTAACAAATAAGCCATGGCTTATTTGTGCTTAATGGGCCGTGAGCCCATAAGCTCCAAAAACTAGTCCATAATCTTTAAAATAAGCTAGTATGCTACGTATAGTATTTGGTTATCACCATAAGCCACAAAAATAGTCTACGAGTATACGCCATACCACGTAAATAATCAAAATCACCTCCCTTGGGATTTCAAAATAAGCTATTTAGCAACATATATTATTCCACAATATCAATTCAAAAAACCCTCTTTGATTCTTTTTCATTCGACGCAAGCCAAACACCCCTTTTTATTCGTTTCGTTTTCAAAACTCACTTTTTACGACGATCAACTTGTACAACTAACATCTATGCATCAATATAAACCCAAAAGGACAAACAAAATTTAAATTTAGAAACTTACAAGAAAATATTCAAAAATGTAGATTTCGACACGAACCGGACAACCCAAACTTTGTTTTTACGAACCCACGCCTATTGGTATCAACCCGGATGACTTAGACCTTCATGTTCTTGATCAAAACTTGAAAAATAAGTGTGTTTTTGGTGTGTTTGCTGTTCGGATCAGCCAAGAGAGGAAAAGGATAAAGATTTTTAGTGTGTGTGCTTTCAAAATGAAATGTGTGTGTTTTGGAATCTAAATGGGACAAGGCTTGTACAAAAGGGAACACTAAACTCTAGAGGCTTCCTCCTCTTATCAGCATAACTTTTTTGACGATCACGCGCACCTTAAGTCTATCCTTAATCTGCGAGATCTTCTCAGTGGTCTCTTGTACTAACTCAGGTCCTATCAATTGATCCTCTCTACTAGCGTAACCTCAAAGCCCACATAATAGCAAACGACACTTCTACCATAGAACGCGAGTAGGCCTCAAATAGAAAGCACACTGACACTAGAATGATAACTTATTGTTATAAACAAAAACTACCAACCAACAACGGAAAGATGAACATCCTAACTTTCCATTCCTCCTCCGAAGTACCAAGACACAACACTCTAAGCATGTATTCCAAAGTTCTGCATAGTACGCTCACTCTGAGCGCATAATAAGGCGCACAACATGAGGGTGTGTTAAGAATCGTAACTAGTGTCCATAAAACGAGTATCAACACTCATAGCCTGTCTTGCATTGAACTACGGATGTGCGTTCGACAACATAGGGTGAAAATTATTTATTATCAAGTTTTTAAACGTTAAATTTAGAAAAAAGACCATCAACCTACAACAACACTTTAACAGCAGTGTACCCGTCAAGATGAGTATGCGGTAAGTAGGGTGTCGAACACTAAGAGTGGGAACATAAATTACCATATAATTTCTATATAAGTACATAAATTCAGTCCTATTTACCGGTTAATACCAATGCTATTAGTACCTTGTCTACATGATCTGGGGGATTCATTACAGACCTTATACGAACTGACCCCGCATAGGTATTGGTGAAAAAAAACAAATATCAATTCGATACACAATCAATACCAAAGTAAGAAAATTAGAAGATAGAAAAGCCGGTACACATGCGAAAATGATAGACAACACTGTATATATCCATATTAAATCCAGTTCAATGTCGGTTTGTGTTTGTTTTAAGTGCAATGATGTTCTCTTACTCCGAAGCGGCACTATCATTCTTAATACTTAGGCGCGGACCATCATGCCTATAGTACCATAGACACGTATAACTCCCTGTCATAAATTAAACGTATCTGCCTAAACATCCTATTAGTTTAATTAACAATCTATCTAGGGAATCAAAGTCAAAGTGGTGATCCAATGTGTAAAACCCTAGCCAACGGGAGCTTTCAACACCCCTTATTGATTGACGGTATTTTCATATACCAGGCAGTCTACTATTCTAAGATACTTTAATCAGTTAAAATTAAGAGCATGTAATGCCTGAAACATAAACGGGTCACCTACCAGTCCAACTAAGCCTCATAATTCTCAAAGATAAAGGACAGAACGTTATTTTTGATCCTAAACTTGGTCACCGTAATATTAAAAACAGATATGAGAGAAGCTATCCTGGTTTCTACGATGCCTTGGTCCGGTATCACATAGATCCAGTTAAATGATAGGTACGCTATATTCAAACACAATAAACAGATTAAGAGATGACAAAAAACAAATAATTAAACAATCAACGGTAAAAATTTAAAGAATCGATTTAAAAAACCAAACATTGAACTTTCATCTAAGATGGGCTAATACCCGAAAGGGAATTAGCACCACAACCATTGTATTCAATACAAGCAGTAGGATATCAAATTAATGAAAATCGAAAACGATTAAAAGAGTAAAAATTACACGATGTCTTCTATGAGTTCGTGATCAATGCGTTGACGACTAGACGTGCAGCGTAATCTGTAACTCTCTCAAGCAGCGACCTATCACAGAGCCCTCCTACTCTCTCGCACAAACTAGCACTACTATCGTAGTGATATACATTAGTAATTACTGATCTAGTCACAAGACTAGATCAAATTCGCCTATTTATTATCTTACACTGTTATTTCTCTTTGTTTTAACTGCAGTCACCTTTATTTATTACAGACTCTACAATTCATCGAGCTCTTAGAATCGATTCTACGACTCATCTTCTGCCTACTGGGAGCATTCAGCGCACGTCTACGTCCTGCTCATAGCGTTCTCAAATTGAGCTCAATAGACGCTCAGTATGACACCTTATAAGCTCCTATCTCTACGAGAAGCTCATAAATTACCGTGTAATCTTTGTCGTCGGATTCGTCAAACGATATTCTAAAGTCAGTTTCATTGTCGTTAAGAGGACTTTCTGTGGGTTCCCATGAGAGCGCTTCTCTAGATGTTAATGTATCATCAAGGACTATAGTTGGGAATTCGGATTCAAAGTTTGTAAAGCAATCGTCCTCATCTTCATAATATTCCATCTTACCGTATGTGGCAGTTTGCCAATTAAACGTCTCACCGCGACTCAGAGCTTTTTCTTCCTCAAGCCTAATATACTCTTCCATAGTAATGTTGGGGTCGTCCATTTTAACTTGTAATAAATTTGTTAGAAAAGAAACTGTCAAATAGCTTAATACGCCGTATTCAGTAAATTGAATACGCCGTATGGAGGTTTAGAGTCGAATACGCTGTATTGGTTTAGAAAAAACTTATACGTCGTATCCAATAAATTAAATACGTCGTATTCAATATTCTACTCAGAATATTACAGATGACTTAAATAATGTAGAAATTTAAACTAACAATTAAACACGCAATGTAATTAAATACAAACAGAATTAAATTACACTAAACTAACCTAGATAATGGTTAGAAATACTAATAAGAATAAGGTTTAAATTAATTCACTCTCCAACAACGCCAAAAACCTGATGTGCTGTCGTGTAGGGTCAATTATTTAATTATCAAGTTTTAAATTTATATTTAGCTGACAAACCTAAAACAACATTTTAACGGGCAGTGTACCCTATCAAGATAGAGTTTCACGGTAAGTAGGGTGTCGAACACTAAGAGTGAAACACTAATCCTATATTCTATCAGTATTTTAATTAGTTCTAATTAGTCTATGTTAATTCTAATTACTGGTTAAACATATGCTATATACGTTGTCTAATGATATGGGGGTTTTCAGCCTGAGAGACTAGCACAAGTTTGGTGGTGACAAATATCAATTCAATACACAATAAACAAGAAAGAAGAAAATCAAAAGATAGAAAAGCGGTACAAGCCAAATGATAGAAAACTGTATTAGCCATATTAAATCCAGTTCAATGTTAGTTTGTTTGTTTTAGTGCAATGATTTACTTATCTCGAAGCAGCATATCATTCATAAGACTTAGACGGGACATCATCCTAAGACCTAGACACGATTAATCCTGTCACAATTAACGCATCCGCATAAAGCATCATTTGCCTACCGGTCCAACTAAGCTCATAATTAAAAGGTAAAGATAGAACGTTATTTGTGATCCTATTGGTCCAGTAATATAAAACACGATATGGAGAGCTATCCCAGTATCTATATTACTTTTTAGGTATCACTAGACCCAGTTGAATGATAAATCGCATATTCAAACACATAAACAAGCATAAGGTGATTAATATAATTAAACAATCAACGATTAATTAAGAAATCGATTTTAAAACAAACCAAACATCAAACTTTCATTAAGATGGCTAACACCTGAGGGTATTAGCCCACAATCATTGTAATCATACAAGCGTAATCAAACAATTAGAATCGAATGATTAAGAGAGTAAAAATTACACGATGTCTTCTATTGATTCGTGATCAATGCTTGACCTTGGTGGCTGTTCTTCTCTTCTAAAATTCATCTTTTAGTGAGTATGGTATAAAGAATATGATATTGCACACTAAAAACTCGTTTTTGAGTCTTCTATTTATAGTGTCTGAAAAAGACTCGATACTCCGTATCTGGCAAGGTTGATATGGCGTATTGGGCTGGATTCCTTGGAGTGCGTGCTACGTTCATAATCAATCAGTGATATCATTCCCAATTTACTTGATTTACTATATCTTCGAATAATTATCTTCATGGATACGACGTATATAGACAGAAGGGATACGCCGTATTGGGAATTGGGCAAACGCATTTTCTTGTGAAGTCTTGGTGCGGATACGCCGTATCTATTTTGTTGGATACGGCGTATTGGTCAGAAATTAGCATTCTTTAAATATTTTTGTTTTAGCTCCAAATTATGTGCCTTTTAGCTTGTCTTCACAAAACACTCCTGAATTACTGCATTTATTAACTTTAAAGAAATTAAGTACCAAATAATGTAATAATTATATAAAAGTGGGCAAAACAGACGAGATAAATGATATAATAAAGAGACGTTATTTGATGTCATCAACTGCCAAAACCTTGATGTGAAATGACTATCACGATCCGATATGATCGAGATCAGCACACCATGTCTAGCAACTATCTCATTCAAATACAATCTATCCAATCTATCCATCTTATAATCCTCACGCATAGGTAGAAAATGAGTAGACTTAGTCAATCGGTCCACAATGACCCAGATTGTGTCATGCCCACTACTAGTCCTAGGCAACTTAGTTACAAAATCCATAGCTATTCCTTCCCATTTCCATACGGGAATCTCAAGTTGTTGTAGCAAGCCAGATGGCCTTTGATGCTCAGCCTTATCCTTCAAACAAGTCAAACACTTACTAACATACTCAGCTATGTCTTTTTTCATATCCGGCTACCAATACCTATCTCTAAGGTCATAATATATTTTATCAGCTCTTGGGTGTATAGAGTACTTCGACTTGTGGGCTTCATCCATTATTAGGGTTCTCATATCACCCTTTAAAGGCACCCATATTGGATCCAGGTAGTACACAGTTTCATCACTTCTTTGTTCTATCATCTCATCCAAACCTTTCTGCAATCTTGCAGACTCGTCCACAGCCTCCTTCTGAGCCGCCAGTATCCTATCCTTGATACTAGACTGAAGGGTCATATTTATAGCTCTAACTCTCTTAGGCTTTACTCTTTCCTTCCTACTTAGGGCATCAACCACCACATTCTCCTTAATAGGATGGTAATGAATCTCACAATCATAATCACTAAACAACTCTATCCAGCGACCCTATCGTATATTCAACTCTTTCTGACTAAATATATGTTGAAGACTCTTATGATCCGTATAGATGACACTCTTTGTCCCATAAAGATAATGTCTTCAAATCTAAGGGCAAACACGACTGCTCCTAATTCCAAATCATGGGTTGTATAATTCTTTTCATGAATTTTCAATTGCCTAGACGCATAGGCTATCACCTTACCTCTTTGCATCAACACACATCCTAATCCTAGGCCTGATGCATCACAATATACCACAAAATCTTTCGGTCCATCAGGGAGAGCTAGAACAGGTGCATTACACAACTTATCCTTCAAAGTTTGAAATGCATTCTCCTGCTCCTCACCCCAATCGAAAGTCTTACACTTCTTAGTCAAGATAGTAAGAGACTTAGCTATCTTAGAAAAGTTCTCAATGAACCTACGGTAATATCCAGCCAATCCTAAGAATGAACAAACCTCAGATGGAGTTCTAGGGGCTTTCTAATTCTTAACAGCTTCGATCTTACTACGGTCTAGATGAATCCCGTTACCATTCATCACATGCCTAAGAAACTGTACTTCTCTTAGCCAGAATTCACACTTAGAAAACTTAGCATACAATTTATCTCTCTTGAGCAGTTCTAAGACTAACCTTAAGTGTTCTACATGCTCCTCTCGAGTCTTGGAGTAGATTAAGATATCGACTATAAACACTATCAAAAACTTATCAAGATAAGGCCTATAAACTATGTTCATTAAATCCATGAATACCGCTGGTGCGTTAGTCAGACCAAAGGGCATTACTGTGAACTCGAAATGTCCATAGCGAGTTCTAAACGCAGTCTTTGGAATGTCATCCTCATGCACTCCCAGCTGATGGTATCCAGACCTAAGATCTATCTTTGAGAAAAACTGCGACCCTTGCAATTGATCAAATAGATCATCAATCCTAGGAAGCGGATAACGATTCTTAACAGTCAACTTGTTCAATTCTTTATAGTCAATACACATCCTAAAAGAACCATCCTTCTTTTTCACAAACAACACCGGTGCTCCCCAAGGTGATGAGCTTGGTCGAATGAAACCTTTGTCCTGGAGTTCCTTGAGTTGTCCCGACAACTCCTCCAATTCAGAAGGTGCCAAATGATAGGGAGACTTTGCAATCGGTACAGCTCCAGGGATTAACTCGATCCGAAACTCAATTTCCTAAAGAGGTGGCAATCCTGATAAATCATCGGAAAATACCTTGAGAAAATCTCTAACCATAACAATCTCTCCTTGTTTCTTATCGCTAGCCTTAGCACTCATTAAAAGTCTCGCTTTCTCTTCTGGTCTTTCTCCTAAGACTCTAAGCACCTTGCCATCTAGTAGTGGTATCCTCACTACTTTCTCATGACAAACTATTTTAGCCTTATGATTAGACAACCAATCCATACCTATAATCACATCAAAACTCCCATGCCTGAACAATATAAAATCGATGTCAAAGACATGACCCTCGATTTCTAGTGTGCAACCCTTAATAACCTTATCAATCTTTACTAGCTGCCCGCTAGCTATCTCAATCTCATATCTGAAACTATAGTCGGCACCAGAGTCAAATAAGGCAGTGGCAAAATGATTGTTCAAAGTAAACATACCCGTCACAATGTTCGGATCCTAGCGAGCTTCCTCTGCTCCGAACATGAATGCCCGACCCCTAGCTTGGTTCCCTTGGTTTTTACGACCCTGACCCCTGTTATTAGCAACAACTTGGTTTGGACGGTTTCCTTTCGGTCCTTGTGTTCTATTCAATCTAGGACATGCTGTCCTGAAATGGTCGGTACTACCACATTCGTGGCATGCTCCACGATCAGGTGTTGGGTTCCTTACATTTGCCGGGTTCACATTCCTAGGCACAACTCTACAATACCCTGCAAGATGACCTGGGCGGTTACAGTTGAAACACGTGCGACAAGGCCCTCCGGGTGCATGGTAGGAGTTGCATGTGGTACACTTGGGCCAAGCACCCGTATTCTCTCTTCCTACAGGGTTTGCGGTCATAGCAAAAGCATTCCCAGTCCTAGTTCTCTTATTATCATCCCTACCATTCTTATCCTTGCTAGGTTCCTCCATATTTCCTCTCTTCTCAACCTTCTTAATTGATCCATTCCTAACAGCCTCATCGGTCAGTGCACCAGAAATCTGCACAGCCTTCTTCATAGTATTTAGCTTTGTTGCTACCCCCATCCTACGGATTTGTAGAGCAAGGTCATACACGTACCTCTCAATTTTCCTACTTTCTAGAGTTACTAAGTGAGGAACTAACCTAGCCAACTCACGAAACCTATTAGTATACGCAGCATGGCCAGCCCCGACCATGGCGTGATACCACAACTCAGTTTCTAACTTTTGCATCTCATGACTAGGACAAAACCCTTCTATCATCATAAGCTTAAAGTCATTCCATGACATACTAACAACAACTTCCCGGCTTAGCGTGCAGATCTGAGAGTTCCACCACGTTAAAGCCTTACCCACAAATGAACCAGCAGTGTATTTCACTTTTTGGTCAATACTACAACCACTCATATCCTGCACGGACTTTATTTTCTTAATCCAGTGGGTAAGAACTACAACACCTCCCTTACCATTATATTCCTTAGGGTTAAAAGCTAAGAACTCCTTATATGAAGCTATTATTCAAAATAAGCTATTTAGCAACATATGTTATTCAACCATCAAGACCATAATATCAAAACTACAAAACCCTCTTTGTTTCTTTTTCATTCGACGCAAGCCAAACACCCCTTTTTATCCATTTCGTTTTCAATTTTACAATGATCAACTTGTACAACTAGCATCTATGCATCAATATAAACCCAAAAGGACAAACAAAATTTAAATTTAGAAACTTACAAGAAAATCTTCAAAAATGTAAATTTTGACACGAACCGGACAACCCAAACATTGTTTTTACGAACCTATGCCTATTGGTATCAACCTGGATGACTTAGACCTTCATGTTCTTGATAAAAACATGAAAAATAAGTGTGTTTTTGGTGTGTTTGCTGTTCGGATCAGCCAAGAGAGGAAAAGGATAAAGATTTTTAGTGTGTATGCTTTCAAAATGAAATGTGTGTGTTTTGGAATCTAAATGGGAAAAAGGCTTGTACAAAAGGGAACACATGAGCTAAAAATAAGGCTTGTGATTTCCCTTGGGTGTCCGTGGACATTCATGGCATCCTATAGGGTATCGGGTCTTCCTTTTCATGTCGGGATCACTTAAAAGCTCGTAAAACTCAACCGTAAAATACTCCCCAAAGTTACTTAGCATTTTTATTCACTTTAAAAATACTTTTTCATTAACCTAGAGTATTTACACGACATATTTACACTTCAAACCCTTCAAAACTCATTTGGACATTAACGGACGTGTCGGGACTCGTTTTTCAGATTCACGGGTCAACCACCCGGAATGCAAATAACATAATAATAACCTCTAAAAAGGATTATTATTCACAATAAACCATAAATTACCACAATTATCAACAAAATCACCACCGTCAACACGGTACAAATCTGAATATACTAACAAACGTCAAATAGTTAAAGGACTAAAATTGAAATATTCAGAACAAAAAAGGGGCAAAGGTTACACTAGGATTCCCACTCTACCTAAAATCAATGAGTGTCTCAAAAGAAGCCATAAAATATCAAATCTCTCATAAGAGACAAAATTCATAAACTTGAACTTAAGCCACAACTTAAGAGATTCAAAGAAATCATTCGACGAAACATGTCAAGTCTAGGAGAAAATTCAAAATATCTCCCAGCTTCTACTTGTCACTTACTCTACTGCATTCAAACACGCCAACCTTACAACCTTGCCTATTTCATTGCCAAACGCATATCTAACGCCGGAAATCAACCAAATTCTCCCTTTCCATACGACATGTTTCTGACACGTATCTTATGATACCTGACTGATGCTCATCTACCACTTCGAAATCCCAAATACCATCTCATTCCCCATATCATGGCTGCTATAGGTGACTATGATGATCATTTCTACAGTGATTCTGAATTCTCAAGCGATGAGGATAGCGATGAATAAGTTAAACTTAATTTCACTTGCTTCTTAAATGTTTGAACCAAGTTATGTGCTTATATTTATAGGATTTTAACTTCTATAATTGTTAAAGTATGTAATTTTGAATTAATTATGCTATGATATGCTTAATTTAGAGAATTGCATGCTATATGTCTTGGATTTTGGCTGCCAAAACAAGGTTCTGGCCATTTTTCGGCCCTCTACGGATCGACGGATCTCTCAACACTGAGATCCGTCTTTAGTTTAGGTAGATCCCTCCAAGCCCAGGCGCCAAAATTCAAAATATGTGATTTTTTTTAACTTTTTCCACTTTATCTTATATCCATGCTATATAATCCTAAATATGATTTTAAACCTTAGGATAAGACATATCTTCCATATAATCCAAGAATCTTCATGTAAAACACTACACCACTTTCACCTTATAATCATCACCCTCAACCTCATTTCACTACACATTTCTTGCAATTTTCACATACACATATCACTAGTTCATCACCATGACTAGCTCATCCAAGATAAACTCACCCAACTACAAGAGAAAAACTACAAGAATCCGTATCAAATCACCTACTTATGTAAATCTTAAATCCTCAATTGAGGAACGCCACATTGAAAGAACACCATCACCACCTCCACGAAAGAAATCTCTTTCACCACCAAATGCACCATCAAAATCTACTTCTAGTAGGAGCAGCTATCAAACCACTTCATCCTCTCCTAGTAAGTCACCAACACCAACTCATGTTGCTTCACCGCCAAAGCTAAGATTTGTTATACCTATAAAGCTTGAACCTCAAGAACTTCTCACAGCAAACAACAACCTCATAAACTCAATATTTTACATCCGTGGAGAATAGCCACCGAAGTCTACTAATCTGTTTCCACCACCTCGTTTTCTCAATCCACCACCTAGACTATCAAAACAAACACCACCTCATAACACACACATTTCAACCATGGATAATTGGCCATCGGGTCCATCAAAACCGTCACCACCACCTCGTTTCTCGTATCCACCACCTAAATTTGAACATCCACTACCACCTCAACCATTGTTGGTCAATATTAACAACCATTTACCTCAACTAGAAAACATCCAACACTTGCCACCAAACTTGGGAAACCAACTCCCTAACCCTCCTAACAAAATCTTGGGTTTTATTCATCCAAATGATTTGCTTCATCTTCACAACATGTTTTGTCAATGTTGTAGCACTACTAGGCCTGAAATCCACATGATACGGGAACGTGTTAACTACATGTTTTCCTACATTCGACACCATCTTGGATCATCATCCAACCCACCATACTTTCCGCACTAAACACCTTGTTGTGTCGCCACCACCATATCGGATTATATGCGAGAAAACTCTTACCCAAGATTTAGAATTTTTAGTTTTCTTGTTTTTATTTTCTTGTTATTGTTATTTCTAGTCTATTTTTATGTTCAATTTTATGTTTCTTCCCTTATAATGAAATTAACATTATTATTTGTTGTGTCGTGATGATGGTAGTTATTTTGCCTATATATAGACGTGTGTGGTTGCTATATATATTTGCTTGTCTACTAACTTTATTATGTAGCACGCCTCTAAAGCTTAATTCCTTAGTGCCCCAAACAAGGAGAAGCATACACCGATGGGAGCACTTGCAATACGTCTTATTTTTTTACTTTGCATTCATCAAATACGTTTTGCAACCGCGCCTCTACAACACTTTTTGCTTCGATAAAAAGAAGGAGAAGATACGTAATCTCAACTACTAAATACTTATTTTAGTACACTTTTAATCACTATGAGTTTATATTTTGTCATCATCAAAAATGGGGAGATTGTTAATACAAATATTCGTGTAAAAATGATATTTATATTTAATGATCTTTGAATTTTGATAATAACAAATATAATGTCATACTACGTAAAAGTTTACGTAAACAAGTTATTTAGTCGTAAGTTTACTTGCCGACGAAAAATCACTTAAGGTATGAATATGACATTATAAAGCGTAGTTAATGATAAAAAAAATATTTTTTTCTTGCATATAAAATTAATCATTTGCATAAACCATTATTAATCAAATGATTTTAAGTAACCACATGGTTAATTATAAACTAGTTATATCAATCAATAAGACAAAATTAAGATTAACCATAAATGGAAACAATCTTTCCAAATCTAGAAAATCTTTCCATTTTCATGTTAAGAAATATTTTCTTATAGAAGAATCTAATAAATCTGATTTTTAAGTACATAACAATATTTTGTAAAGATGTGGGGTTAATTACTAAAATACAAAATAATAGCTATCTGCCTCATACGGATCTACCATAACCAAAGATAGATCCAGACTACGGCAGATTCGTGGATCCGTGTAGCAGACAACTTAGCCAGATTTTAAATTTTAAAATTGCCTGTAAATAGGAACCAAATGTTTTCATTTTCTTTGTGGAAACTTTCCTTATAAAAACACTAGATTCGAATGTATGCAAGATCAACCAACAATATGGAACAACTAATGTATCAAACTACTTGCAACAGAATCACAATACAAACAATAAATATAAGAATAAGTAAAAGATGAAAGGTAAGAGATAGAACAATCAAACCACAACATCGAGATTTATAGTGGTTCGGCTACGAAGCTCTTCTTCGCCCTACTCCACTCTCCGAGTATCCGACTCGAGATTTCACTATATCAACAAGCTCCCTTTAGGCGGAGAAAACCGTATACACGTCGCTTATGTTTTTTTCCGACAACAAGCTAAATATCGAGTCCTAATCTTAGCTAGAACTAATCTACCACTTCACCAATGTATATTAAGGACTAAATTACTAACCGACACAAGATCTACACTATCAGATTTACACACTATCCGATTTTACACACAAACACAAGACTAAAAAATAGAGTTTTGGATCTTAGAAGAATAGAGGAGAAATCACTAATCTATAACACTTCATTTCTTGGCGAATACGAGTGTTCTTCTCTTGCACTTGATAGAAGAAGAAAGAAGGTAGAAGATGAGATTTGATCACTTGAAACAAGATTAAACTATGTTAGTGATCAAGAGATTTAGAGAGATAAAGAAGGTTTTAGAGAGAGAAAGAAGGTTTTAGTGAGAGAAAGTTATCTAAAAAATTCATGCTAAGAGGTCAGTTTTTCTACTGAGAATAGTGCAGTATTTATTGACAGGAAAATCCAACGTCTCCTATGGGCGGTCTCGGCGGTCCCAGATATATCTGGGGGCCGCCCTGCCTATCAAGGGGCTGCCCCTAGGCAGACACTCCTTTTTTTGTCTTTTTGTAGGGAAGGTTAAATCTAGTGCAGAAGCTTCCATTTTAGGGGGGAAACCAACTCAGGATTTGGTGGTATCCCTTATATGCGTCAAGAAAGCATTTGTATTTAAAATCAGCTAAGGATTCTACCTTCCAGTCGATTAGAGATAATGGGCAGTTGTCTTTTGGACATGCCTTGTTTAGGTTGGTGAAGTTAAAACATATACGCCAAGTGACATTGCTTTTCTTGACCATGACGGGGTATGCGACCCAAGTCTGGTATTAAACAGACCATAGGAGCCTGCCTGGATTAAGTCAGTGACCCGATATTTCATAGCCTGAAAGCTTTTTAGAAAAAGACTGCGCCTTTTCTACCGAATAGCTTTTGCATATTGGTTCAGGCCTAGGCTATATTCTGCTAGTTCCTTGGGAGCACCGATCATGTCTGAAGGCTTCGAGGCAAAGACGTCTAGAATGTTTGATAGTAGCAGGAAGAGTTGGTTTTTCACCTGCGTTGGAAGGTTAGCTCCGATTGTGATGGGTTGGTCTGGGTATTTGATGATGACTTTTTTCTCCTTGGGAGTACCCCATAGAATGGGCTCCTACGCGATCTCTCGTATGTTGCTTTCCTCTACCGTCACGGCTAAGCTTGCGTCTCTGCCAGGGTAGTCACTTTTGAGTGTTGCGACCGACGCCTCTGTTGGAAATTCGACCACTAATCTAATTATTGACACCTTAATGATGAGCTTCTAAAGGGTTGTTCTTCCGAGTGTGACGTTGTATTTGGATGTTAACTTGCCAATATGGAATGCATGATTACCCTTGACAATAGATGGGTTTCGACTCTAAGTTCGAGATCGACTACGCCCTCAGCGTAGGATCTCTCACCTGAGAAACCGATTAACGGTGTGGTAGGTGGCTTAAGGCCTGACCAGACTTGCTCAGGGAGCTTGTTGAAGTAGTATTCGTACATTATGTTAACTGAACTCCCTTTATCCATGTATATCCTACTAACCATGTATGAGGTATTATTGTTGTGATGACAACTAGGTCAGATGATGAAATAAAGGTGTATCATGGAATGGTTTATGATTGTACATGTGACCAGTTTTTCATAACTTCACTACCTCTTTTAATGCCAGAGTGTCATGATTGAAATATGTGAACGCTCCTTACTTGGTATTTTAGAACGTCCTGAATTAATCTTTGAATATCTATAGCCCTGGGTGATTTCTCAAGGTATGTTTGTTCGGGTGTCCGTATGACGGACTGTGCCTTGGAGGTGCTTATCCTAATATGATCAGGGTTAAGTGAGCTAGGTTAACGTTGTTGCGTCCCCCTGGTGAGTTTGATGGTTATTTGCCTAATTGTGGTTTCCTTCTCAGCCTGTGCGTGGGTGAAGACTAGACTAGGACAAATGCTACTCTAGGGGCCTGCGCTAAGTGATGGTTCCAGGGTGTCTTTTTTAACTAGGCTCGTGGTTATACTAACCTTAGAGTAATTGCTAGGTGTTGGTGCGTTATGGCTGACAGGTGTATAGAAATGCGGGAAAGTATAGATAGGTGGGTATTCGTTGAGCTGAGAACCAGCCAACCTTCTTTTGTTTGTATGTTGTTTCAAGTGAGCTGATGCTTTCGGCATGACCTGAATATATCGTGACCCTTTCTCATGATGTACCATGGCACATGACCTTTTGCTTGACATCAATTTTCTGAAGTCGTCTACCCAAGATAGTACCATGTGACCCCCCTGAGTTGTTCCTTCAGCTGTTGATGCGTTGAAGTGACCTGAATTTAGAAGTTGAACTGAGAACTTGTTGTTCATCTCGGGGCTGTACAGGTTTTTGCTGGAGTGCTATATGCAAGTTGACATGGTCATGCGTTACATGCAACTCCCCTAGCGATCTTCTTCTAGGTAAGAAACTTTGTGAAATTTGAGTGAGTGTTTCATCAATCATTTTTGGTTAAGAAATTTTGTATAAGAAGAATAACAATATTTTTTTCAATAATTTGGGTAAGAAAATAATTGAAAATAGGCTTAAAGTTTGTTGCTATTTTGTATCATGTCTTTAACGGATGGCGCCATGTTTACGTATGATATGTAAAACGTGTAAAGAATGATTTGAGATGGTTGTGTTGTTTGGTTTCCCGTGTTGAACGGTAAGGACCCGATGGTATGATTGAGATCATGAAGCTCGAGCAACACTTAAACAAACCATTTTTGTAATGTCTGGGTGTCACTGTGTGTAATGGTTGTGCCAAGTGTATGAACTTACTTTGTGAAGTTGTGAGGAATGCCTTCTATTTATAGTGAGGCATTAGGATGTAAAGATAAACCCTTTGGGAGGCCACACGTTGATTATCTATTAGGTAGACAAGGAGGATAAGTGTAACTGTCTCCCTGGCTCTCGTACAGGATCGTGCTAGCCGTGCGCCCCACTGTCAAAGTGTTAGATGGTACATCTTAACCATTAGTGACAGTTGGGGGGACAACGGTCCTCTACATGTGTACTCATGCGTAGACGAGAAGCTACCAAGTCAGGTGTGGCATGGGTTTATAAATGGGTTTTCATCAGGTGAGTACTGATGGACCTTAGTTTTAGGCTTGATTCGAGCGTGTAATTAATAGGTTTGAGTCATTAATATTCCCTATAACACAAAACCAAAAAACACACTCCCAATAACATTCCTATAAGAGAGGTGGGTGTAGTAGGAGTTAAGATCAATATAGACCCAACATTTGTCATAGACCCAATGAATCAATCCTAGCCACTCATTTTTTTTATCAAAAATAAAAAAACTCATTTTTCACCTTTTTTTTAAATAAAATATCTTACAAACGGTAAATCGTCACACGACAAAAAATACATCATCGCGACGAGTATTTTTTTATCTTTCAGTAGACGGGTGACACGATATACTTTCGAGAAACTTTTTTCGATTTTTTTTTCAGTCACGAATTGCGAAAATCATATATGATTCGTATAACGAATCATATATGATTCGTATAACGGATCATATATGATTTCATAAAATCATATATGATTTCATAAAATCATATATGATTTGTGATTCCGACAAACTTTTTTCAATTTTGTTTCAGTCACGAATTGCGAAAATCATATATGATTCGTATGACGAATCATATATGATTCGTACAACGAATCATATATGATTTCATAAAATCATATATGATTTCATAAAATCATATATGATTTCATAAATCATATATGATTTTATAAAATCGTATATTACTTCATAAAATCATAAAAAAAAAGTTCGTCGAAAGTACATAGTGTCGCCCCTCTATAAAAAGATAATTTAATTCTCGTCGCGATGGTATGTTTTGTTTTGCGTAACGATTAACGGTGTGTGAGATATTTAATTTTTAAAAAAGAGGTGGAAAGTGAGTTTTTTTTATTTTTGATGAAAAAATGAGTAGCTATGATTGGTTCATTGGGTCTATGACAAATGTTGGGTCTATATTGAACTTTTGGCGGTGTAGTGGACACCTATTAGTTTTATAGGCGTTGACACCTGAGCATGTACCTTATAACACTCTTATAATATAAACAACAACCTCAATAAAATTTCACCACATATAAATATCTCACTCAATCAAAAAAGAAAAAAAAGAAAAAAAAAACGCATAACATCTCATTATGGAGATGGCTATTGGACGTATAACATGACTGGCACCAAGGGTGCAAGTTTTTACAAAATAAAACCCTATGGCATGCCATAGAGTAGTGTGCCGAGGTCTCTAACGCAAAACCAAAAACACCCTCCCGATAACATTAACGCACCATCAAAAAACCTCACTCACTCACAAAAAATAAAATAAGAATAGAAACACTCATAATGCACGGTGTCCCAATGGCGAAGCCCCTATAACACAAAGGGTCATTGCAGTATAACATGGATGGTGTGTGTTATAGCTAGGGGCATTAAATCCCTATAATGGTATTGCACCGTTCACTCTAATCAATATCAGATTCCTCGTGGCTTGTTATCGATTCCGGTGGAGGAAGAGAGCCTGGTAGAGTCAGAACAATTGTCTACGATGTTGGCTTTAATTGGTTATATGTTGGGGTACACGTATGCATGGTGCATGGCTGAAGTTTCAGTTTAATAAGTTTTATGTTTAAGGTTATTTTGGCAATAAGTGATAGTTTGAATGAGTAAAAGTTTGACCAAATATCTTGCACTTGCACGTTGAGATAGTATGTGTGGAGAGTGGGTTGTACCGAGTCTATAGGTAGTAGTAGTTTGTTGCTATTTTCTTGTTAACTGTTGCTTTTTCTGAAGGCTATATAAAGCCATATCTGATATGAATATATGATAGGGAGTTTAGTCCTTTTATTTGGTCCTTTACTTCTTCATTTCCCTTTATATTAATTCACCTCAAAACTACATACGATGGAATTTAAAGCAAGTAGTGGCGACTTAAGCAAGTTGCACCACCATAAACATGATGCAACTCATTCAACTATCACCGTAGATTAAGTAACCACAGACAAACGGTTGGATATTGATGTAAATTAGTAAAACTATCCCCAAGGTTTATTATTTCAATTCTTGCTGATGAGGGTAGTTTTACGATGGTAAAAATTTTAATTTCTAGAAAAACTCCAAAAATCGCAGCTAAAGGATAACTTTAATACATCTATATATAATAGCATATCATGTAAATTATCAGCCCTAGCCCAAGAAATTACAAAAGTTATTGTCCCCCTCAATAAAATTTTGTTGGCTGGTAAATGTGCTGCATAGACTGCAATATTTCATTATTTTGTATTCACTTGTTCAAGATATTCATAATATGTTGTATTTCACGGGAGATAGTTTATAAGTGAAATACGTCACATGTCACGACGACTATTTGTCACTTCTTCGATTTCCACAAATTTTAAAGCATAACTAAAAGACAAATACATACTAGACGATACAAATGTCTAGCGTATTACTATACAACTTTGAGTTACAATGTGCCGTGATCTGAAACAGTGTTATGCCGCTTCTCATTCACAAACTATCTATATAAGTCCAGTGCCACACAGAAGGGTCCAGCTAAGAGCAAAATACATTTTATAGTACTTTTATATGCCAAACGATACACGAAATCTTCTGTAAATCTGTCATATAATCCAGATTTGGATAATGTAAGATGAGTCCAAATATAGAAAATGACAAATTTGTATTAGTCTTAAGATTTGAGGTTGTAGGCATGGGTGATCATGTGGCTTCTTCAAATTTTTGGCTATACTCCTAGTGGCTAGTGGGTTGCATTTACTCATATTTTGTCAACTCTTGGAATTTCTCTTATGTTCAAACCAAAAATATCACAGTATAATGTTGCTCAGATAAATCATTAAGGAAGAAAGTTTTGACCACTCTGAATGATAAAAAAACGGAGGCCTGTAAAAAAAACATAACGTGTAAGAATGTATGTTAAAAGATGCAGATGTTGCAACTTGAACGATGTTTACTTCATTTTGTCAGCGACAATCACAAAAGTCGTATGCTTCGGTTCAAACCAATGGTATTATTAACTTGGCATATGGACCACTGACTAAGTGACTTCGATGTAGCTTCATTCCGTATTGTGAAACTCGTATCTTTGACTCAACTAGACTACACGGTTGTTACAACTTACAACACGTCCTTTACATGGTCTAACCAATATATGGATCCATCTTCATTAGGAACAGATAGCCTAATTGACAAATACGCACATACCAAACTCATAATGTGGAAAACGCATGAGAAGTATATGTAATCATCAAACAGCCGTAACTTCTAACTCGATAGGATTTGCAAGGCTTGCGACCATCCAAATGGAAGTATGTGAAAATGACTTTTGATATTTTATGAGAAAATGTACATAGAACTAACATTGTTTCCTTACAATTTGAAAATACAAAAACCACCTTATCTCAAAACTATCATGACAGGGAAGTTAGCAATTTTTGACTTTATAATTCTTTCTTGTGCTTCCATTTGCATGGGCCGTGTATATGGTGTGGACCAAAACAGTTCGTGGACTTCTTTCACCAGCTGGTTAACAGTGACCCAAAACCGCCAGTCTCAATCCATTTCTCAATAATTCAGATTCAGCAAGTCAAAAACTGTTTATGGTTTTCTAGTTATTACGATATCGAATCTCTACATGACTGTGACATAAATTAAAATTTAATCATCCAAGAATAAGATAGCCGAATGTACTTCATACGGATGAAGTTTTCTCTGTTTAGTTAGTTTTTTATTCAACTTCGGGTGGATGTGACAAAAATAAGATAGCCAAAGTAAAATTGTTTGTTATTCAGATTCAGGTAGACATGACATACAAAATACAAGACAGTTAGACATAACCAAACCCTACAACATACATCAAACAAAGTACCCTACAAGCTACAACGAAGAAGCTATTGATGCGATATCTAAAGTGTTTGCATGAACACGACCTCAAATGATACAACGTGAACTATTGATCACGTACATGAAACAAAAAACCTAAACTTCCACACTACTAACAAAATCTTTAGCTATCAGATGATTATTGTGCCATGGTATAAACAAAAATTGCATTAAAGTCAATTAAATTTACTGATTCATGAAGTGAAAATGTATCAATAGATTGATACTAAAACCGAAACATTAGGTGCTGGAAAGAATCAAGCTGACTAATTGAAAATTCCAAGAAAGAGACCTTGGTTGTAAGATGGGCTAATGTCAATGGCAAGTGACTAGGAAAGAAGGCTAACGATGATGTGATCGTCATTGAATGATATTTAAAATTTGACTCATTACCTATGGAGGCATTCAAGATGTAGGATGATGCAATGGTCCCTGAGATAAAGGAAAACTGTTTTATTTGCGAATTTGCACGTGATCATGAAAGTCGGCCTTGTGGACTTTTGGACCGCCGACGTGAAGCTGGAGAACGAAGGCAATAATTGGACATTGAACAGGTCCCAAAAATGAGTACACGGGGGAGAAGAGAAAACATACTAATACACTATGAGTTGCTATACAAACACTAGTTTTTCTTAATTCTTATCATCATGTGTTAGTGATGACGTATAATGGATATACCATGCCTTTGGGCCTGGGTTAAATCATTATACATTGGTGATGCGGGGAGAATGATGCAATTATGCCTTTACCATGTGTCGTGTTTTGTGGTTTCATAGTTTTTGTAGTTTCGTAGTTTATGTTTATATTAAACCATATCCTACACCAAATCATTGCACCTCCTTTTATAGGAGAATGAGTGCTTACATGTTTGCCTTCTAGGGCGATGTGGGATATAAGATAAATATAAACATAAACTACCAAACCCTCGTTTACTATGAGTTATTTACATTTTTTTGATTTTTTGTTGGACTTGTTTTTGTTCTAGCTCACGGCTCATCTGTCTTTTTAGGCCCGTTTCAATTTTGTGAGCCTATTTAAACAATCTGCTGTAACCTTAGCCAGACAGTTATCAGTTTTAATAAAAATAAACCACCGGCCGCTGTTTGCCAAGAAATTTTACCCTAATAATCGGTATTCAATCGAATCAACGATTGTTGGAAGAATTATTTCTGGTATTCGTAGAATCAACAGATCCAATTAGTTATCTTGTTTTATTAGACTACATCAATTGGGCCCCGGCCCAATCAAATAAATAATAAGCATGATGGACCGGAAATAAGCCCAGAACCACTGGCACGGCCCAGATATAGCAGAACAGACGCGGATAAGCCACATGCGACTTCCGCAAAGCCTCCCATAGGTCAGCTAACATCCGCGGAAGAGAATCCACGTCTGTAGTCACGATTAACGTCCTCTTGCCCGAAAAGGGTCCCACTCTGGCCACTAACAATTACAAACGAAATACTAGGAAACCCTAGTACTAGGCTCCCCTATAAATAGGAGTCCTCTGACACACCATAAGGTACATAATTCCTGACACCTTTTAACACACATATATTCTCTGACAACATGAATACTTACTCTTACGCCAGAGTCCAATCGTGGGGTCCGTCCCCACGGTAAGACTAACGGTTTTCCTTCATTTGCGCAGGAAATTATCATCAATCACTTTGTTTAGTACAAGATCCAATTCAAAGAGAGCTTGGAGGTCCACTCCCGCAAGCGATCTGAGCGCAACTCATACCCCGTCATACTTTTTGTACTAACAAGTTGGCGCCATCTGTGGGACCGCGAATACAACCGCGTTTCCTAAAATACTCATCATGAGCGCCAACGAGCAAACTCCCCTTAGCCAACCCACGTCCGCCGTGAGGAACACGCTAGGAAAGGATCAAGTTCCGCAAGACTTGGACAGGCCTGCTTCCGATGCAGCCCTGCGAGAGTACTGCGACAGGAACTACCATCAGCTTTTACCAATCATAGCCGAAAAAGTGCACCAAGAGAAGGTGCAGCAAGAAAAGCTCAAGGCAGTAAAAGCTCGTCTTAACTTCGAGGAGGCCTCACAACACTCCGAGTCAGGAACACCGAGCAGAAGAAGGGACCTTAAGAAAAGGCTCGGATCTAGACATGTCAGCAGCATGTCCGGAAGCCCTGAACCAAGGTGCGGCCATTCTGAGTCACCAAGGAAAAGAGAGCCGGAAAGAAAAACGGTGTTCAAAAGGCTAGATAAGGGTGTCTTCCACAGGCTCGGAGACAAGGGGAAGAGTATATCCGCATACTCGAACGATTCAAGGCGTCGGTTATACCACAGTAGCCGCAAAGACACCGAAAGCTGTTACCAGAGTTCCCGTTCAAGAGAAACGGAGTTTGCTTCTAAAAAACATCAAAACAAAAGAGCATCCTCACGAAGGTTGGAAGCACTGTCATAAAGTAAAGGTAGCGCAGAAGGACATTAAAAGTCAAAGCCAAAGAGGCAAAATTCGAGTATTGAGGACGATCTGTCCCAACCATGGGTATGTGAAGAAACATATCCTTTTACTCCTCAGATCCGTTACTTTGACTTTCTAAAAACTCGAATGTCTAGTCACATCAAGACATACAACAGAAGTGAAGACCCAGAAGATCACCTAAAAATCTTCCAGGCGGCCGCTAAGACGAAACGCTGGGCAATGCTAACATGGTGTCATATGTTCAATTCCACACTCACTGGAAATGCAAGAGTGTGATTTGGTGACCTTTCTCAGGAATCCATTGATAGTTATGATGACTTAAAGAAAGCATTCCTCGAGAACTACCTCCAGCAGAAAAAAAAATGCATCAAAGATCCGGTTGAAATCCATAACATCAAGCAGAGAGATAGGGAATCTACGGAAGAATTCGTGCGGAGGTACAAGCTCGAATGCAGGGACGTGAAGGGAGCTCCGAAATGCATGAAAATCTTCGGATTTATGCACGAAATTACCAACCCCGAGCAAATCAAACGACTACATGATAAAATCCCAAAGTCAGTAGACGAAATAATGAGGGTAACTACAGCATTCCTCAGAGGAGAGGTGGCGGCCTCTAATCATGAACGGAAGAAGTCATTTCCGTCATGGAAACAACAAGAAGCTGGACAGAAGCAAAACTTCAAGAAGGGAGGCTTCCGGAACCAACAAAGGTCAGAGTGAAAGCAGGACAGGTTCACCCTCCTCACAAAAACACCAAAAGAAATTCTGGCTTTGGAAAAAGGGAAGTTCAAGCCTCCTCCGCCAATGACAACCCCGGTAGAAAAAAGAAACGCTAGCAAATTCTGCGAGTTTCATGGGGAAGTAAGACATACCACTGATGAATGAATGCACCTAAAGAGGCAAATTGAGGAAATGTTTAAAGCAAGAAAGCTGTCACATTTAATCAAGGAATTAAAGCAAAGCAATAGAAAAGACCAGGCAAAGGCAGCAAAAAAGGGGGAAACCTCATGAAAGGAAAAACCACTGACAATACTGATGGTACAACCATGGAACAGGGTAGTCAAACAAAGGATTACCCAAACTTTCTCTCCGGAGTCAGTAATCTCTTTTCCGCCCTTAGGGGAGGAGGATGGGACGGAGGGTCCCATGATTATTGAGGCTGAAATGGGAGGACATTTTGTTCACCGCATGTATGTGGACGGAGGCTCCTCTTCAAAAATCCTGTATGAACATTGCTTCAACAGATTCCGCCCAGAGGTCAGAAGCCAGATGGTTCCCGCAACCACGCCGCTGGTTGGGTTTAGTAGAGAAATAATATGGCCACTAGGACAAATATCGCTGCTTGTGAAGATAGGTGATGAGGAACACTCAACTTTTACATGGATGAATTTCATGATAGTAAGGTCGCCATCCCCATACAACGGAATCATAAGAAGGCCAGGAGTAAGGATAATACAGGCAGTTCCGTCTACAGCTCAAAGAATGCTAAAATTCCTGGTGACAGGCGGAACGGTCACATTACGGAGCAGCAGGATTATTCCATTAGAATTTACAATAGTTTCAGGACCAGGAGTGCCGCAGCTCGTAATCAACCAAGTCACATAAGAAAATAATTCACGTAGCTATTCACCCAGAATATCCGGAACAAACTATAGCAATAGGCTCTACTTTGACAGAAGAAGGGCGGAAGGAGCTATGCGGCCTGCTAAGGAGCAACCTCGATATATTCGCCTAGAAGCCAGCGGATATGACTGGAGTTCCACGTCACATAGCAGAGCACAGTCTAAATATTTGTGAAGGATGTCTACCCGTTAGAAAAAAGAAAAGGGGGCAAGCACCTTAGAGAAATAAGGCAATCTACGAAGAAGTAGAAAAGCTGGTGGACGCTGGTATCATGAAAGAAGTCCATTATCATAGTTGGCTATCAAACCCAGTAATGGTGAAAAAGCATGACGGCAGCTGGAGAATGTGTGTGAATTTCAAGGACTTAAACAAAGCATGCCCTAAAGATGGCTATCCGCTACCGGAAATAGACTGGAAGGTAGAGTCCCTCTGTGGGTACCCTTTCAAATGTTTCCTGGATGCATACAAAGGATACCATCAAATAAAAATGGCAGAAGAAGGTGAGGAAAAGACAACATTCATCACAAGCCAAGGAATATTTTATTACTCAAAAATGCCGTTCGGATTAAAAAATGCTAAAGCAACTTATCAACGTCTGGTGGATAAGGCTTTCCAAAAACAAATTGGCCGGAACTTGGAAGTATATGTGGACGACCAAGTCATTAAAAGCCGCACGGAGCAAGAAATAATCAGAGACATTGAGGAAACGTTCAAAACCCTTAGAGAGATAAACATGAAGTTAAATCCCAAAAAATGCACCTTTAGGATGAGAGAAGGCATGTTTCTGGGGTACAAAGTGAATGCTGACAGATTAAAAGTATGTCCAGATAAGGTAGAAGCGGTTCTCAGCTTGCCATCTCTAAAGTGTTTGAAGGACGTGCAAAGGCTAAATGGGAAGTTGGTAAGCCTCAATAGATTTATGTCTAAATCAGCCTAAAAAGCATTTCCATTCTTCAAGACTCTAAAGAAATGTACAAAGAAAAGTGACTTCCAATGGACTGCGAAAGCGGAAACGGCATTCAAACAAATGAAAACATCGATAGCGGAATTGCCTATGTTAACCGCACCGAAAGAAAAAGAAGAATTGGTCATCTACCTGGCGGCTGCCAAAGAAGCCATCAGTGCGGTCCTAATAACAGAAAAGGATGGGAAACAAATGCCTATATACTTTGTTAGCCGTGCATTACAAGGTCCGGAAGTCAATTACACTCCAATGGAAAAGTTGATACTTGCTCTGGTAAGTGCTAGAAAGCGACTAAAAATATATTTCCAGGCACACACAATCGTTGTAATCACAGAGCAACCGATAAAGCAGATGCTGTCTAATCCGGAGGTTGCAGGAAGACTGCTCAAATGGAGATTTGAGCTACAAGAACATGAAATTCATTATAGACCAAGAACATCAGTCAAGGGACAGATTCTAGCAGATTTCATTGTAGAGCGTCCGGAGGATGACCCTCCAGATACACCCATGGAGGACAAGGAAGAACTTCTGGATCCATGGATACTGTTCACAGACGGATCATCATGCATAAGCGGTTCCAGAGCCGGCCTAATAATTACGAATCCGAAAGGAATAGAATTCACATATGCTCTAAGATTCAGGTTCAATGCTACCAACAACGAGGCAGAATACGAAGCTTTGATAGCCGGCCTCCGGATAGCAGAACAAATGGGAGTAAAAAATCTTCAAGCAAATGTAGATTCCAGGCTTGTAGCTAATCAAGTAAATGGAACTTACGTAGCAAAAGAGCCAGGCATGATCAAATACTTAGAGAAGGTCAAAAACCTCGCCAGCACTTTCAAAGAATTCTCCATCAAACAAGTACCTAGATGAGAGAACAAAAAAGCAAATGCGCTAAGCAAGATGGCATCTACCAACTTCGCCCACCTAAGCAAGCAAGTACTTGCAGAAGAATTCAAGGAAAAATCAATAGATGAAAAGGAAGTACTAGCGGTAATAGAAGAAGAAGGACGCACGTGGATGACTCCAATCTATGAGTACCTCACGGAGGAAATTCTTCCAGAAGAAAAGAGGAAGGCAAGATCCATACGCCGCAAGGCAGGTAGATATGCCGTGACAAATGGAATACTGTACAAAAGATCCTTCCTCGGGCCATGGTTGCGATGTGTTGGGCCGCTGCATGCAAACTACGTTTTGAGATAAATCCATGAGGGGTCATGCAATATGCACGCCGGTCCAAGATCTGTGGTGGCAAAAGCTTTAAGATCAGGGTATTACTGGCCAACTATGCATACAGACGCTAGGAAATTAATAAGGGAATGTAGTAGCTGCTAGTTTTACCGCCATGTGCCAAGGAACTCATAGCAGAAGCTGACACCCATCACATCTCCATGGCCATTTTACAAATAGGGGATTGACATAGCCGGACCCTTCCCGAAGGGTCCTGGTAAAGTCAAGTTCCTGATAGTGGCAATTGATTACTTCACCAAATGGATAGAAGCAAAACCTGTGGCGACTATAATAGGAGCCCAAGTTAAGAAGTTTGTGTGGGACAACATAATGTGTAGATTTGGTCTACCAGGAGAAATAATATCTGACAATGGAAAATAGTTCAGGGATAACCCTTTTAAAGACTGGTGCGAAAAGCTATGTATTTGCCAATGCTTCGCCTCCGTTAAGCATCCGCAAGCCAACGTCATGGTAGAAAGGGCAAACAGGAGTTTAGGTGAAGGAATCAAGGCACGGTTAGACGAAAGAAGCAAAAATTAGCTGGAAGAATATCACATGTCTTATGGGCACATCGTACTATGATCAAATCAAGTAATGGAGAAACGGCATTCTCGCTGACGTATGGAACGGAAGCAGTGATCCCAGTAAAGATCGGCATGCCAACCTTGAGAACTGCGGAAGTTTATATGATAAAAAACAATGAAGCCTTGGAAATTAACTTAGACCTTTTGGAAGAGAAAAGAGAGCAGGCAGCAATTCAGGAAGCAAAGAGCAAAACTATGATGGAAAAAATACTATAATGCTAGGTTTCGCAACACAAGTTTCAAGCCGGGAGACATCATCTACCGGATAAATGAGGCAAGCCAAGCGAAAGATAGAGGCAAGCTCGGACCTAAGAGGGAAGGACCATGTAAGGTCACAGAAGCATTAGGAAAGGGAGCGTTGGTTTGTGCTTAATTACACATACCTTTTGCCTATAAAAATGTGCCTTAAATGACCAAAATATATCAAAAATGTATTGTATTTGTGTGTTTTGTGATTTATGATTGTGCAGGTAACGGATATTCAGAAAAAGGACAAAAATGAAGCCAAAACAGACAAAACCAAGCACGGAATGGAAAAGCGTAAAAAAGTCAAAGTCAAAGCCGAATCCAAAGAAATCTTAAATAGGCCATCCCGTACCCATTTAATGGGCCGAGTTAGCCCATTAAGCCTTTATCTATAAAACTTGTAAGTTAAATAAGCCTTTAAACCCAAAATCCCTTTACCATTATAACCTGGCCTAAAAACCTAACCAAAAGCCCAAACCATTAACCCCATTACCCCCTTTTTTACACATTAGTCCTTAAGGACTAACAAAGTTAGTCCCTAGACTTTACACGGTTAGTCCTTGTTTCATTACATACCCTTTCACTAACAACCTGTTACCCCAAATCAAAACCATGACCCTCCAAATCACCCCTCCCCCCTTTCACCAATCACTCTCACCTCGACTGCAACACTTCACCCTACTCCAAACCCATCACCATCCTTACCCCAACCCCACTTATGACACCTTCACATGGTTTTCCATGTTGGCAATTTATGCCTAACATACCTACATATTGGGCGCCAAGATAAATTAAGGGTTAAGATTTAAGGCCTTGGGCAACAAGGATGATCCTATGGCTGAGATGGGTTCGAAGAAGTACAAGAAACACACCAAGCAAAGACCAAGACAGCCTCTATTTAAAGAAGAAACACACAAGACTTAAGGATTATCTAATATAGTGTAGTTTAGGAGTAGTTTTATTTTACTAGCTTATTTTCCAGCTTATTTACTGTCATTTTTAGCTTATTGCCAATTTACTTTAAAAGTCTTGTAACCTTCATTTTAGATTTAATAAAATTTAAGCTTTCTTTGCATACTTGTTCATTTACTATTTTTATAAGCTTAAATGTCCTTTATATTACTTAATAAGCTCTTAAATAAGCTACTGTTACTTAGGTCAAGTAAGCTTTTCAAAGCTTATTTGGTTCAAAATTGTTCCATTCAATCAAAACTCTCCCTAAAAATTACCATAGCTTAATGGATGATAAGCCAGACAATGATGGGCTTATGGGTTTACCAGCTTGTTCTAAACAAGCTGGACCTTGTTAGATAAGCTCATAGAGCATTGATATACCTGTTTTAAGCAAGGGAGAGTTGTAAGTGTCACTTTTTAATTTTGTAGCTTATTTATAGCTTAATCTGTTCCAGCTTATTCTCTGTGCTTTTTCTTGCTTATGTCTGCTTAATAATGCTTATTGTTCTTGTTAATACTTTTAGATATGATTTTCAGCTTATATGTTTTAGTTTAATACAATCTGCCTATTTTAGCTTCAAAACTGCTTACTATGCATTTGCTCATTAAGTGCTTATTTCTCCTGAGATTTTGCTTATTTGCCTTTGATTATCTTTGGTCTTAATCTGTTTGCTTAGTTTATAGCTTTTCATGTTCTGTTTTAACTTCTAAGTTAGTTTTCAAAAGTTAAAGGGGTGTTTGGCATAGCTGATATTTTAAGCTTATTGGCTTATTAAGCTTTTAAGTTTTTCTTTTCATGGTTCAGTTAGTCTAGGTTAGATTTAATTTTCATTTGTTTTTGGCTTTTATGTTGTCAAAATGCTTTTTGAGTCATAAAAGAATGCTAACTGTCATACGCATACTGTTTTAAAAGTCCATGTGTGCAAACAGAATTTCCAGCTTATTTACTTATCTATTATGCTTATTTCTTGCTTATTCTAGGTCCTTGTAGTTTAGTCTTAATCTGTTTTTGCTTCTTAGCTTATTGTCTGTACTTATTAGTCATTAAACTTAGCCTAAAAGTTAATCATAAGTCTTTTAAGTTGCATTATTTGAGTAAACTGTCTCTTAGGTTTTAATGGCTTATCAGGTTATTTTTGTAGCAAATTTCTAGTCCTAATGCTTATTAGGTCTAGGGCTTTATGTGTTTTAGCTTATTTGTCTATTTTATTGCTTATTTGTTCTTTAAACTGTATGATAATTACAAGTTTGCCACTGCATAGCTTATTTTGATATTCTGAGCTTATTGTCTTTTCATTTGTGCTTTTTCTTGCCTGCTATTGCTTATGAGCTATGTTTAAGTTAGTTTTTAGCTTATTTGTTCAGTTATAAGCTTATTTGAGCTGGTTTGATAGGTTCACGTTTAAGTGATTAAGTGTCCAAGTTTTTAAGGTTTTCTGTCAGCTTATTTTCTCATTTCTATGCTTATTATTGCTTTTCAAAAATAATTTTCAGTTTTAAAAATGCTTATTTTCAGTTTATTAAAAAAGTTGTTTAAAAAGTTTTCAAAAATAAAAACATTGGGGTGTAGGGGAAGTCAAGGGTGAGCAAGGCTCGAACCCGAGATCTCCCATACAGCACCCCAACGCTTTAACCATTGCACCAGACCAGGGCTATCTGCCCATTTTCCTTTCACTTTATTTTTATACCCTTTTTAGCTGTTTTGCTTATCAGCCCTTTGTAGCTTATTTCCAGCTTATTTATAAGTTGTTTTTCAAAACTCTTATTTTTTTGCATTCTATATAGCTTAAAGTATTTTCCTGCATTTTTCCAGAATTTTCCCGTTTAGTTTACTATTTTTTATTAGAAAAAATTTCACAAATCGTCCCTATGGTTTGACCCAAAATCACAGATCATCCCTAACTCAAATTAAATACACCAAGCATCCCTAATTTTGAAACTAGTAACACACAC